>MU783188.1:0-22954 GCA_026770625.1 Nicotiana glauca | reverse complement strand
CATATGCTTAATGTTGGAAAAAGAATATTTTCAAAAGAGATTTTTAAACTGAGCTAGATGTTTCTAAAGGATTTTCACGGTTTTACTATTTTGTTCAAAAGGTTGTACTGTACTATATAGCATGATGGAATGTTCTTACGTGATTTCTTACCGCTCATTTCTTATTTACTCTTGTTACCAGTAAGTTGGAAGTACTCACTTTACTCCCTGCACCACGTGTGCAGATTCAGGTGTCCCGGGAGCAAAGTTGAGCTATTTGCTGCTTCAGAGCTTCTCAAGAGTTGTCGAGGTAGCTGCCTGACGTTCGCAGGACCCGACTCCTCCCCTATCCCTTTATTATTTCCGCATTTTAGAACATCAGTGTTACTGAGGATGTATTATTTTGTTACCTTAGAGGCTCTACACTCATGACCCCAGGTCTTTGGGAGATGTTGGTTATGACAGTGTTTCATACTGCCTCTATCTAAATTATTTGGTTGATAGACTTGTTAAACTGTTAAATTAAATGCTATAAAGTGGTAATGGGATATAGATTGGGTTGTGAGTGTTAATTGGTCGGGCTTGCCTAGCAATTGTGTTGGGCGCCATCACGACCGGGATTGGGGTCGTGACATTCCACCAAAACCCCAAATTTATACTAATTTTCGTGCTTAATTCCATGAATAAACCATGTATTTAACCCATAACTTGAAGAAATCACTTACCTCATGATATATGACGAAGCCCCCTCTTCAAATATCTAAAAATCTCCCAAGCGGAGTGAAAAAAGGGTGAAATGAGCCTAAAGTCGATTTTTAAAGATAGCTCCCTGCCTCCAATTCTTTTGCCTTCCGCATCTGCGCTTCTCCTTCTGTTGGTGCGGTTCTGTATCTGCGGCAAAATGACCGCATCTGCGGTCCCAGCCTAGATATCCATTTCTGCTTCTGCAACACGATGGCCACTTCTGCGGCTCCGCACCTGCGGCCCTAGTTTCGCAGGTGCGGTTACACCAACAACGTGCAACTTCATCCTTTGCCAAAATTCCATTTTCGATCCGTTAACCATCCGAAATCCACCAGAGACCCCCCAGACCCCAACCAATCATACCAACAATTCCTAAAACACGTTATGGACTTGCTAGATGCCTCAAATCACATCAAATAACGCTAAAATCATGAATTGACCTCCAATCCAAGCTTTATGAACTTTCCAACTTCTATTTTCGTTGTTTAAACATATCAACTCACGTTCGATTGACCTAAAATTTTGCACACAAGTTATATTCGACATTACGGACCTACTCCCATTTTCAAAATCAGATTCCGACCCCTATATCAAAAAGTCCACTTTCGGCCAAACTTTTCAAAAACCTTCAAATTTCTATCGTTAGCCAAATGACTCCAAAATGAACTACGGACCTCTGAGTTCACTTCCAATCATCCTCCCAACTCCAGAATTCACATGCGGAGCTACTCCCAGGCTAGGAATCAAACGGACATCGATAACACTGAAATGCACTTCAACCCAAACTTATGAAATTTCTTCCAAAATGCTAACTTCCACAATAGGTGTGAAATGTTCCCGAGTCTTCCAAAATTCGATCCGGATTTACGGCCAAGTCCAAAATCATCATACGAACCTGTTGGAACCTTCGAATCCCGATTCTGAGGTCGTTTACTCAAAAATTCAATCTTAGTCCATTCTTTCACTTTAAAGCTTCCAAATTGAGAATTTTCTTTCTAAATCAACTCCGAACTTTTCGAACTTCAATTTCGACCATGCGTACAAGTCATAATGCCTGAAGTGAAGCTGCTCATGGCCTCAAACCGCCGAACTCAAAATGACTGGTCGGGTTGTTAAATTCTCTCCCACTTAAACATATGTTCATCCACAAACATGCTAAGAATTGCGCAGGAATTGTCCGAAATCACTGTTTAATACCTCGTGCACCTACCCATGCTACCACAACTCAGTTGAGCACATTAGCTCGATCAAATCTGAAGATATTCTCTTTTATTTATGTAAATAAGCCTTAGAGCCAAATTTCAACTTCCGGAATTCTCTACCAAGCCTTCTTCGAACATACGAACACCATATCAATCACCATACGAGGTACCCATGCATGAGTGCATACCTTTGCTAAATCTACATTATGCGTTGCATAACCCACATGACCATAATAATATCCTCTGATAATAACCATCGAAATTCAGTGAATCTGATGCTCACAACACACCTCATGACACATATAAGTCATGTTCCAACTCTTGCAACACTGCCAAGAGGTGTGTAGAAACTTACAACTGCTGAGCGAACAAATCATTGGGTCTATACTCCTGACAAGAACCTCTACCTCATTCTAAACCAACTAATGGTCCTTTCTCCTTAATATACTTCATATAATCAGATTGCACTGATCCTAAATCCAATAATCTCGTCTTACCTAGTACGAACAGCTCAGGCAATAAGCCACCTCAAATATGATCAAAAGTCTCATATGATGCCATAATGTGCCAATAGGCTATGAACTCGAACATGATAAAAGGAAAACAAACTCTGGAAGGGACTACTCAACTCACACACTAATATGGACTTTCCTTAGAAAATAGGAGACAAGGCAAACAAAAATAGCAAATAGAAAATAGTACTCAACATCACACTGTTGCAACGTGCAACCCAATCCAAATAACATATCCATGGCGGCGTGCCACCTAATCTACACATAGAATTCACATAAGGAGATATACATCGAGCTAAATTGCTCATTACAACAAAATACTGAATATCGGTCACAAGCACACTAAGTGCATAATACCATCCTTGGGGAGACATATAGCGCTATAAGCCACAAACTCAAGCACAACCGAGGCGCGATATACAATCTAAATCTCAAGAACCATCCTGCTCATATAACATCATCTCTGCGCAGAACCTCAACATATAAGAAATTCACCAAGCCGTCTTACAACTCACACGGCATAATATATTATTACATGAAATAGCTGACAGCGAAATAACACCCCGACTACTCTTCCATAAGGAGCGCATTGCTGAAATGAACACATATGGCTTGATATAGAGTCTATATTGACATTTAAATCCATCCACAGACCTCAAGCTGATTCTGATCACACTGAACTAGGCTAATAACCTTTCAAAGGTCTATAATGACCCCCCTTTATCATAACACACAAGAACAACCATCATAACCGGAGTAATCCTCCATAGTCCACAACCCAATAAACTAAGTGCCCTCCAGGCATAAATTCTCAAATTAATGACATTAGCACAATTTTCATACATGGTTTAATTCTTTAATCAATCAAGTGACTACGTGCCACACTTATACAACCTTCTCGTGGGGCACACTCCCACGACCTTCTGTAATAGATAACAGGTCTGTACATCCAAACCGCCGGCCACACTAATGCTAAAAAGCGATCAAGAATCCTTAACTAGGATGCAATGCCTTTTTCACAAAACACCAATCTCAGGTGACGTCGAGGACAACACAAACTTAATTTAAGCATCCAAACTCCTTTCATGCTCCTCCGAGCTCGTGACATCCTTGTCAACACCGAATCGCAACCTTAATCCTCACTTCAAATTCCATACACACTGCACATAACATGCCCATATACAATAGAACACGATTTTCATCATAACCCGGAACCACTAATAGATTAACACTTCGTCATATAAAAACTTTTCACTTAACTCACTTCAGGAGATCCATAGCAACACACAAGTGAATTCTCATAACCGTAGAGTATGCAAATCTCTAAGTAGTAGTCTAAGCCACCATAGCCCTTCCAAGATCTGCCAACATATACATGCCATAATACTTGAATACTTCCAAATATAATCAATTACGGCGGTCGTCGAGACCCACACGCATCGTCATCACTACGCCGATTCAACCATGGCTTACCAATAAATCTTCTTCTAGTTCATCCTTAACTTACCTTAGAGATAATAATAGCTCCATACCTTACATCGCCAACCTGAATCCGTACTCACCTTGAGTGACTCCATTCAAAAATACCACCCTATCTCCAAACCTATGAATCATTGCATACACCCCTTACACGCACATTCGCATTTTCAACTGATACATCCGTTCTGATAACTCCTTTACAAATCCAAAGTCTTATGATAAATCCTCCCAATGCTATACTGCAAGTCAAAACCATCATAGAACATTCTGATCCTCTTATCATAAGTTGTTACAAAAGCTCGATTCTTAACCATACTGCGAGCTTGAATCTTTAGGCACCGTATTTTTTTAAAATCCTTTGAATTCCCTAGGACCGTTGTTGAGAGCCACCTTCTCTGACTTGGTCCCGAATATAATCACTTCCATGAATCTTCTAGCAAATGAACACCCTCTCGACGAAGCACCCGGCCGAATCACATTCCTTGAAACCCGTATCTATACAAAGAATTAATCCTAAACCTTCCCCTAAGTCTGAACACGGGTCAATAAGGCCAACCACAACACACCGTTAACAATTCCTTTTCTCAAATTACCACTTATACTCTATTCCCTTAGTTGAAACTGCCTACCAATATGCTAAAATCAAGAAATCTCACCAGTAGACGACCATGCAATCCAACTGTACGTAGGTGGTGGGACTCTCCCACTTAGCTTGAAGCCACTATTACATAACTCTAGAACCTATCCAAGATTCCTTATCTCTTATTGACATGACCTTGCGCAATCAAACCGCACGATTCCTCGAAATCCTTCCGTTAGCATTTTATGAACACTCTGAATCTCTAGAAACATCCACATATTCGACCTCTTAGTGGATAGCCAGTAAAATCCTTCATAAACTTTGCCAGTGACGCGACCGCTGACCAGCTCACAGGAGATAACCCACCTGTGGAAATTACATGCCGACATCTCCCAACAAAGTTGCATTGCCCTACTACTACGAAATTAGTAACCCATCCTGAGCCCATGCTCACCCACTAGCTGCAAGAGTCCATTCACTCCTCATGGACATACTCTAGAGGCTCAACAATACATTCCAATCCAAAGTCATGTTGTATCTTTATTCATATCAAGCAACTCCTTTCTGATGCACCCAATTTTCCTGTCGTATAGCAACTAATATTTCAAATCGGGCTCGCAGAACCTGTCACTGACCATCGTAAATCCTAATTCACTCTAAACTTTCCCTTAAGGTGTGTAGTTATCCTACCACTAAACCCATATGCTACTCTGCCACTCTCCCACTTTGGTCAAACTCACTCCTTTAAGAAACTACTCGACTCATATTTATCACACTTGGCCTTCTAGGAGTTTAATCACCACAAAAAACTTCCCATATGTCTTTTACCATCCTTTGTTGCCCAGTCAAATACGAAGGAGGAAACATCACGCACCATATCTGTAGTACCATTACAATTCCTCAATTTACAATTTAGAACCATCGCTTCACATCACATAAGATTGAATTAGAAGGAAATAAAGGCATAAGCCTCAAGGGAATCAAACCGCACGATGAGGAATCAAGAAAGGAAATGCTCCGAACAGCCCTGTAGCCTCTCGAAGATAAGTACAGACGTCTCCTTACCGATCCGCAAGACTCTACTAGGCTCACTCATGACTTGTGAGACCTGAGTGAACCTAGTGCTCTGATACCATATTATTACGACCCGAAATCCACTAAGGGTCATGATGGCGCCGGACACCGGTCAGGCAAGCCAACCATAAATACTTAATTAAATTCTCATTTTAATAATTTAAAAACTATGATTTTTCCTTAAATTTTACTAGTAAAATGTAGTCATTTCAAATTAAATATAATGTTAAGAAGTTAATACAAGATACCCCATAATCATCCAATAACCCGGTGTCACGAGTGAATGAGTATTTACTATAGAATAAAATAAAACACAGTAACTGTCCGAAATACACAGTGGACAGAAATGAAAATACAGTACAATACTCTGAAGGAGACTCTACTGGCTGTGGATCCTCTCTAATAATGCAGCTCACCTAAGTCTCCGTATCAACCATGCTGTTATTCCACTAAGCCACTAGTCACACGTGAACCTGTGCAACAAAAATGCACAGCAAGTGTAGTATGAGTATGAAAACAACATGTATCCAATGAGTAGCCCGTCTAATCTCGAAGACGTAGAGACGAGAGGCCGACTTCGACACTTACTAGTGGTCCAATGATAATATAGTAAGAATGTGAGAAAATCATGGATTTCATAAAGTAAGAATAAACTCATAAAGCCGGAAAATAGGTAAACAACTTCTCAAATAATAAAGGTCTCAAAGATAGGAGTTTTTTACAAAAAGGAATAGGTAACAACAGTTAAAACATGGTTTTAAAAATGAAGTAGCAACAGTAATTTCAGGACAAGTAAAATAGCACGATTCTGGGCAGAGGTTGGTAACTCGGTGATTTGAGAGCATAAAATTAAAAACTTAGTAAGAGTAAATAGATGCACCATTTCAAAATCGTTCACAGATGGAGCAGAGTTTTAAAAAAAATAGAGTGAACTTCAGAGAATCAAAGCAAGAATGGTAACGACAGAGTTGAAATTAAAAGAAGTTGATTGGTCTCAAATTAGTAAAACACAATTAATCAATCCTTATTGGGCCTAAAATTTGCCTAGGCGTCGAATTCATTATCTGCTTATTTATGGAATGAACACGCATATTTGATTCTGATTTTTTAAAAAAGGCACGCATGATAAGGTATTTGAAGAAACATTTCAAACCACTTAGCCATATTTTAGTGAAGTTATTAGACTAACATGTTAATTAAACACTGTAATTTGAACGAAAAGAAGTCCTAAGGACAGGATATCTAATGCACATAAGAGTACCTAGAACATGATTTCTAACATGCCAATGCAGTAATGACAGTTTAATTGGTTTGATGTTAAATGACTAAAAGAAATTACAAAGTGAGTATAATAACATCCTGAGAATAAAAGACCTAAAACAGGATTTCTAACATATGAAACGCATGTCCTAAGCAGGTTATCTATTGCACAAAGAGGTAAATAACAACCTATAAACAAGTTTTCTACCCATTACTTAAAATGAACATGAATTACCCTCCCCCATATTCACTATTCAGCCCCAATCGTTCATCTACAAATTATTACAAACCCATAGTATCGAAATTACAGTAATAAAGAATAAAAATAAGAAGTTATTCTATAGGGAGCCCTCAATCAGGCCCAATCTTCCAACCTCACTCCCTTCGAGTTTCACAGCCTTTGCCATGGTCTAGGTGCGGCAAAGCTCCCTAAGGGCCCTAATTGGGTCCTTGGCCAATACCAGCACCTAAACACTTAGAAGAATGCAGGACAGGTGCAGTGTGGAATACCGGCCTTGTGTGTCAAAGCGCAGTGACTACTCAGAGGTACCCAAAGCAATGCTCACACGAAGGGGACAGAACTTATTCTCTAAGAGTAGTGTGAAGTGCAGGAAAAAGTAGTTTAAGAGAGTTTTCAAAACAAGGGATTTGTTTAAAAAAAAAAAAATAGAAGCAATAGTTACAGTACAAGATTGCATACAAGGATCATGGGGAAAGGGAACAGACAGATCACACAATGCTAAAGGAGATACAGAGATTTAATGAATCATGACTACACAGAATCAGAAGAGTTAGGGGGCCAAGAATGTTCAGACTTAAACATGATACTTAGACAATAACAGGGGGACAACTATAACAGTTAAGATGAACAACAGTTAGAAGCATGTCAATCAAGAAGGACATACAAAGTGCCAGGGGTCAGGGGAATTGGGGAGTGGTAAAGTTTAGGCATGATAATGTACAGTAATAGGATACAGGCATAACAAATAGAAGTTAGGGATAGACAATGTCATATTACAGATTTATCACATAAGTCAAAAGACATCGTAAAGTACTAAATAAAGAATCAATTGCACATTGAGCAATAGAAGCATAAGTAGAAGGAAATCAGGAAGACATTGAACTTAAAAAACATTGATTGGAGGCTTGAATATTAATTAGGACATACCAGTAGGAGAGCAAGAGCAGGATGCAGGAACACGAAGTGATAACACAGTATTAGCCTTGGATTACAGCCGGCTAATAATAAGAACGAGCAGAGAATAGTAATAGTGCAGCAGAGCAAGAGAGAAAGAGAATGCAGAATTGAGAGCATTATGTGTCTGTGTTTCATGAAAGACTTGGAGTATTTATAGTTGAAAGTAGGTGGTAAAAAAAATAAGGTCAAAAATCACAATAGTATATTAATTTAAGAACTCGGAATTAATCACTTTAGAGAATCAATTAGAGAATCAAACGAAAAGATTCGGCACCATATAAGGCAAGAAGAAAATATCAGTGCAGGACTAAATAAGGAAGGAGTCAAGGTTCATTATGCGTATAGTAGTCAATTAGGACCAAATTCATGAAAATTCCAATAAAGGAAAGGCTAAGTAGAACAAGGTAGCACAACAAATAAGGTAATAAAAATAGTTAATTTAAACAAGCGAGTAGAATTCTAGGGCTTTGAAAGAAAGTCTTTCAATTACCAACAATCAACAAAAATCAGAATCAATCATGCGATGTCATGATTTTGTATTCTCGACATATAAATAGAAGCGAATGAACAAGAGTAGCAAAAAAAATTAGCCATATATACATAAGGGAACAAGAGATGAATAAACACAATCATTAAGAGATGGTGAAAATAGGCTAAGATTCAGCGGGACATATTCGAAGCATGGTGACCATGAGACATTAACAAGAATCAGGTAAATAGGCTAGTAGACAGAACCCAAAGCAAAGGTGGTTAGGCTAACACACATAATCAAAGCGATGAAACATGCTAACACATAGAGAAAAGGCAAAGAAAATCAGGCTTACGCACATATCAAAGCAAAGAAACATGCTAACATATAGAACTAGAGTAAAGAAATCATGCTAACACTCATAACCAAAACGAAGAAAAAATTCTTTAGAAAATAGGGTTTTTAGCAGAGTCAAGCAAAAAAAAATAGTAGGAGCATAAAATCGGTCAGAATAAACAAGGAAAAGGTTTTAATCATAAAGAAACCGGTCGAAACAGCGTAAAAGAACTCCAAGAAACCTCAGTTTCAAATAGTGGACAAAGATGCTTAAAACTGATTATTTGTAAAGATCGAGTAAAGAAAGGTTTAAAATATGAAGGAATGAGTCACAAATCGTAAAAACTACAAAGGTTTAAGTGGTTTGGGTTGAAATTAGGGTTTCATAACAAACCAGTGAGAAGTAAGGGAAACCTGGCTGTGAAACTCAGTAATAATGGTGATTAGAACACCATCGATTAAAAACTTGCTAGAGAAAGGCCGGAAACAAACCAAGCAAAGCTTCAGTGATCATCTCGTATGGTGGAGGCTTCTGGGGTCTCAATGATATAGATAATCAGCAAGCTAGGGTTTCATGGCGAATGGTGGTCGAAAGAGGTGAGGCTGGAGGTGGCCGGAGAGACGGTGGAGGCCATCAGAGAAGAAGAACCAATAGGTTCTAGAGAGAAGGGGAAGAGGAAGAGACAAAGTAGAGAGAGAGAGAGAGAGAGAGAGAGAGAGAGAGGCTGTCTCGAAGAATGAGGGCTCAGGGAGGGGTAATTAGGATTTAATTAAGGAAAAGAGATTTGGGTCGTTGATCTCATTTGATCAACGGCTCTGATTAGATCGGGGTTGGGCTGGGTTATATTAGGGGTTGGGCTGGCTGATTTTAATTGGGGATTGAGTTGGTTAAAATCTGATAGGGGTGTGGCCAAATTGGCTATAATTGAAATGATAAAGGGCTGTCTATTAAATAGCCAATTTTCCCTCTTTTATAATTTTATAAAATAGTTAAAAAGATTTTAAAACCAGTTAACGGTACTGAACTTAATTAATAACGTATGAATATTAATCTAAAAATATTTTTATAATTGTAAAATAGGCTATAATTGCAATTATATGCACTTTAGCTTAAGAAATACCAAGCAAAATATATAAATATGCAAAAAAAATTCCTTAATTAAATCTTGGTGTAAATAGGAGAATGAAAATAAATTATTTACCAAAATGCCAGTCTGGAATAATTATTGAATTTTGTACTATTAAAATAGACAATAAATTGGTTTTAAAAATAAAGAAAAAAATACCAAAACTCTTGGGCATGCTTTATATATGCATGTACATGCTATATTTAGAATATTTTGAGTATATAAAAATATGTAAGGAAAAATTGGGTATCAATAGCTGCCCCTCTTTACCCGAGAAGGATGAAAGAGTTGTCGGGTAAAGATATGATGGCCAATTTTGATCGAAAGAAATGATTTGAAAGGTTTTGACCGAGCTCGGGCTCTTGAGCTGCTACATATCCCTATTCTTACTGGAATCAGACCATATGTAGTTCGGGAATCCGTCGGGAGGACATGCCGATGGAGATTTCGAAAGACGAACGCGATATTCAGGTTGGGAAAGATGGTCAGGGACTGATAGGCTGTTGGAATCGGAGCAGGATCTCTCCTGCTGTGATGACCATTGCTAGCCAATGTAACTACAAATAAACAATACAAACATATATTGTGCATAAATTAAAACATGATGCAGGTTCCTATTGGACCATGAATGCTGACTTTGGATGGTTAGGATGACGTCCTGGGCCATGAAGCGTATAATAGAGGATTCACAGGCTATGAAATAATGTTCTTGGGCGATGATAATGATGCCTCCGAACTATGATGCCTTTGAATGATGATATGCAAAAGATAAAAGTAGGGTCCTCAGGCCATGGCATGGTGTTCTTGGGCTATGCAAATGGTGCCTCCGAACAATAAAGCCTTTGGAAAATCTGGCGACCTTTCAACCCATGAAATGCAGGATTTGACGATGTTTCAACCGATGCAAAATTTAAATAAAGTTGGCCATATTTTAGCCGATGCGGAATTTAAATAAAGTTGGCGATATTTCAGCCGATGTGGAATTTAGATAAAGTTGGCGATATTTCAGCCGATGCGGTGGAATTTAAATAAAGTTGGCGATATTTCAGCCGATGCGGAATTTAAATAAAGTTGGTGATATTTCAGCCGATGCGAGACGTAAATAAAAGGTGGCGGTATTTCAGCCGATGCGAGACATAAATAAAAGGTGACGGTATCTTAGCCATGCAGATGGAGGTAAAGCTTAACCTCAGAAGGCAGAATGGTAGCCTTATGCAATGCAGAGAAATGCAAGATAGAGACGGTGCTTAGTCTCAGAAGGAAGAAAGGTAGCCTTATACAATGCAGAGAAAATGTAGATGGAGACAGTGCTTAGTCTCGGAAGGCAGAAAGGTATCCTTATGCAATGCAAAGATGCAGGTAGAGACAGAGCTTAGTCTCAGAAGGCAGAATGGTAGCCTTATGCAATGCAACAGATGCAGATGGAGACAGAGCTTAGTCTCAGAAGGCAGAATGGTAGCCTTATGCAATGCAACAAATAAAGGTGAAGAGTAACAAAATATCTTAGCTGATAGATGATAGCTGATAATTGATTGCATCATTGTGGCTGCTGGGGATGTCATGTGCAGATAGCACTTGTAAGCAAGTGATGATTCTGGGAGTTGTACTCCTGAAAAGTATGAGTATGTAATCGTATCTGATGAGTTTATGTCTTGGGGGGCCTGCATTAAAAAAAATTGTGAGTTTTGTAAAGGGGGGAGGTTAGTTCGTCTTCCTGTGGACTTCGCTTGTCCGGCTCTCTCTTTTATTAGGGGGTAGCGTCACTAAACAAAGCAATTGTGATAGTAGCTGTAAGCACATGATTTTTGTCCTATATAAGAAATACTCCCAAAAATTCAAGATTAAATAGTTTTGTGTTGTTCGCAATTTTATGGATTTTTGTGTTATTTTTCTTTTATTGTTTGCACTTGTGTGTGCGTGTTTATCTCGTTATAATTAATTAAAAAATACAAAAATATATGTTGCATGCACACTTAGGATCTAATTGTGCACTTAGGAATTAATTAAACCATAATTTGGTTTTAAAAGAGGAAAATCACAAAATAGGTATTTTTGTATGTTTATCATTTTTGTGTGATTTTGTTTTAATTAATGACTAGTCTTGTGTGTTAATTGTTGATTAGGGTTAATTAATATTTTGTAGTTTAATTTTCGATGTTACAATTTAATTTAGGAATTTTGGTTTTTTAGGAATTAAAAGAAAATGAAAGAAAAAGAAGTAGAATGAAAATAGTGGGCAAAACTCGGTTGGGCCAATTTTAAAGTCCAAGGCCCAATCTCAATACCATTGATCCAGTCCAGTTACCTGACCTCTCAGATGCCTCAAACGACGCCGTTTTTGCGTCTCGAATCTGGGTCGTTGATCAAACAGATCTAATGGTCCAGTTCAGCTTCCGACCAAGCTCAAACGACGCCGTTCCAGGTGTCAAATCTGAACCGTTCATTTCCTGTGAACTAACGGTTCCAAGCATCCCTCACAACCCGACCCGTTCCCATTTAAGACCGACCTAGTCTCCTAACTTAAGCCAAACAGTGTCGTTCCCTTTAAGTGAGAGATCCTGGCCGTCGATCTCTCTTGATCGAACGACCAAGATCAAACCACCCCGCCCCTATATAAGTTCCTTCTCTCACCCCACGCCCCCAAACCAAGCACCCCCCCTTTCCCTGTTCATCGTCGTCTCTCTTAGAGACGAGCCTTCACCAAACCCTAGCCGACTGAGGTTACCTCCGCCTGAAACCTGGCGGCAACAATGCTGCCGATCACCAAACTAATACCCCGTAAGCTTCTAACCACCCCCAATCCAATTCCAGTAACCGTTTGTTTCGAATCTTCCCCAAATGTCTCGAATCGTCATTTGAAGATTCGAGCAGAACTCGACTCTACCCCAACCAAGCCCAAACTCACACCAGACATCCCCCTGATCTCCCTCGTTACCAAACCACTCTTAGTTTGGTTTGAATCTGGCTAGAAACGTTCGAACCCCAAATCGAACGTAAGAACCCTAGAAATTCCAAACCATGAATTCTGTCCAAATTAAAGGAAGATTTAGGGTCTAATCGACCTTAGTCAAAGTGTTCTCAGTTGAGAACACTCGATTAAGGTCCGTTTGACCTCAAAGTGTTCGAGTCTAAGTTCGAACCTGGGTCGTCTAGTTTCTGAGTGCTGAGGTATTTTTTTTCTTTTCCCCTTTGTTCTATGTTCATGTTTATATCTATTTATCTGTTTAGTTTGGTTTATTGATTTTTCAATTTTTGTATCAGCTGTTCTGTCCATCTCTATCCTGACCTTTTATTTGGTCGAGTCTTTCTTCTGTTCATAGTCGAGTATATGTTAAGCCATGTAGTTCGATTAGAATATGTTTGATAGAGTAGTTACTTTCATGATAGTTCCCTGTTTTTGTCAAAACCACATAAGTCACCTGGATTGTTCTGTTTGATTCTGTTGGTTTGTTATTAATTGTATATATGTAATTGATTGAACAAGTGTCGTCGATTAGTTTTCTGATTGAAAGGTAGAAGAATCATTATAATAGGCCACTCTTGTTCATTTCAATATGATTACCAACCTGCTTCTTTTGTGTGTGTGTTAAACTTGTACTGAGATGCCCTGATTGGTACTGCTTCAATTTTAGCTTGACTGTAGCAAATACCTGTTTGATTAGTTGGTTTGAGTTGATCAGGATTGGTTCCCAATATGATCAACTCATTCCATCTGATTGACACCGCTTTGTGATCTGATTTTTGAGTTTGAATCGCTGTTTGAACTTGTTTAGGAATTGGATATAGCTGTAATATTTGAATGAGCAATTAGGAGATAGTTAGAAATCAGTCTTGGTCAAGTGTTGGGTTTGAACTTATATTGGTGTAACATCATACTAATAAGGCTTGGGGCAGGGCATGTAATATACAGGGGATTTAAGGGGTAATTTTGGGTTTTAACAGAGTTCTAATCAGTTTAAGCTTAAGGGTGTCTAGTGGTTAATAAATGTCATTAGTTTAATTATCAGTGGGGAACCAAACATAAGAGCATGGGAATTAAAAGGAATATATTAATAACCCATGACTCTTGAATGAAACAAATAGGGACAAGGCATGCTAGAGTGTGGAACAAAATAGTTTCACACAAGAAACGACACTTAGGAGTGGGGATTGAGAGGGTATGGTCAGAGCTTAGAATCTGTTGGTTTCTAGGCAAAGTTAGCATGCCTGTTTTAGGCTATAAATAGGCTAATTTCTGACTAAGAAAGGGCTGGCTTTTAATCGAGGGAAGTCAGAGGGAAAGAGTGAAGAATAGGCTGGCTTTTTACCCTAAGAAGCTAAGTAATCAGAGAGTCATTTCGGCTGGAGCTTTAACATAAAAAGTCCAAAGCTTAAGAGTGAAATTTGGCTGAATTTTGACACTAGAGAGTTCAGTAAGTTTAAGAGTTGAAATAGGTTGGTCTTTCAATCTGAAAGAGGTCAATAGTTTGAGAGTTAGAAAAACTGAAAGTGAGGTCTCTTTTTTTATTGAAAACCACCACTAGTCTGTTACTGTTTCATTGAAGCTTCAAGCTTCTTTTCTTTAAGTGTTTGAAAACCAGAAAACTGTTGTCCTACTGCTTCTAGTTCTTTCTATTTCTGCCTGTGATTGCATTTGGTATTCCTGGGGTGTCAATTGGTTTTCTCAGTTTGTTGTGGGTGATCTGCTACTGTTCCATTGGGTGAACTGGAATTCTGTTGGTTTTTTTTTCAAATCTGTCACTGGGTTTTCTGTTTGCTAGTTATTACTGGTTGTTACTGGTTGTTGCTGTTTGTTGCTGGCTGTTGTATACTACTGCTGTTCTGCTGATCATCTGCTTCTTTTGCTTCCTATACCAGGTACACTTTCGAGTCACACTGTGATGTAGCTGTAAAAGTGAAAGAAATGCTCGACTAATTAAATACTTAGTGTATATGTAATTTAGTAGATAAGAAATAATTAATTGTATAATCTATTTTTGTAATTCAATGAAGTATGTGGATTGTGGATTTTGCATCTGATAATGACTGTATTGGACCAGAAATGTTGCTTTCTTAGTTGTAAATTTAGTAATTTAATACTAATTTCAGTAGCATGGACTTAGAAATCAAACTTCCAAGTTAACTGTACTTTCTCGAATAAGTTAAGCATGCCCATTATTGTCAAGTTGTCTAGTTAAATAATTGGAATAAGATGAAGATAGCATGTGTTTTTTATTTTGAATCTGCCTGTTGAAACTCGTTAGTTCCCTAGTTATAAAGGTTTCAATATTGTCAGCAATAGGTAGATAATAATTGTAGGCAGCCCACTTGCTCAAAATTTGAAATATTATGTTTAGCTTCATCATGTAACGCAATTGGCGATAACCTGTGTATGCTAAATCGAACTCGAATCCGTTTCTGCGAATTGAACGTTGAACTAGGCCCAATATTGGAATAAGATGGCCCAGGTCCCATTTAATACTACATGCATTGGACCTGGGCCCACAATGGCAAACGAACTGCCCATATGGCACCTATTTTCTGATTTAACAAACCGTGTTCGAAACCCGACTATAACAACTCGTAAGCATGTAAATAAATTATGACCTTTTCTTCTTTCATTTTACAGACGGACGAAAAATAGAAGAATGTAGTCATTTTAGGATGATCCTTTTAAAATAAACGAGATGAGCCTCGCCAAATACAACGCACAAGTTTCGGGGCCCTCAATAAATGGATATAATAATTGGATAGACTTCGGGATCGGCCGCTTAGTGAACTTCACGGTTTTTTCCCCAAAATAACAATGAGTTAGTCTCTTTAGGCGCGCACTTTAAATAACCTTACCTTCCTAAATTCGGGTGTGCATTTCATGCGACCCAAATCCAAATCCCTAAACGTTGAATAAAATGCGTCGAGGATCCGGGTGCATTTCATGTGACGTGATCCAAAAACATATTTTAAACAACGTTCAATTCCTTAAAAATAATTAAAAGCGGTTAAAGGTTAAAATTTGCACATAAGTTAAAGCATGTTATAAATCAGATAAATAAGCAAAATATGACAGTTGAGCGACCGTGCTAGAACCACGGAACTCGGGAATGCCTAACACCTTTTCCCGGGTTAACAAAATTCCTTATCGGGATTTCTGGTTCGCAGACTGTTAAATAGAGTCAAACCTTTCCTCGATTCGGGATTCAACCGGTGACTTGGAAAAAAATAAATCTCCCAAGTGGGGACTCTGAATCTCTTCATAAATGAATCACGTTTCGATTGTCCTTTAATTGAAAAACTCCCTTTACAACACCCTTCGCGGGATGCGGTAGCGTAAAAAGGAGGTGTGACAGTTCTGGCGACTCTGCTGGGGATTTAAAACCTAGAACTTTTGGTTCAGGGTTTAGAATTCGAGCTTTGTATATGCATTGTATTTGGCTTGTATATTATCTGATTTTGTTATACGTTTGGGCCTAATGTGCTAAGTGTTGCTATTACCGCTTTGATATTTTGTGAACTGTATATAAACTGTGTCGAAACCCCTCTCCTCTCTGAATCTTCTAAATCATGGAGAAGGGTGCACTTCATGTAACTTCTCTTCTGTATAGAGTCTATCCCAATTTTAGAACGAGGTTCGGATAAGTTGCTAAGCCGGCGGAGCTTCTGTATCCCCGGTACGCTGCCTCCCCCTCGGCTCGAGTTCTCCGCTCGGGTAAGCCAGATCTAGAACACTGAACCCAGGTTTTAAACCTAGAATAACAAAGCCTCATGCCGGATCCCTAGTAGGAACGTTTGTTTGCATCATGTGCATTTGACTTAGGGGACTCAACACAGGGGTTGGGTCCGTCTAGGACAGGTGTACCTGAAATGAAAAGACCATCCTGATGCATCTTACTTGATACTTATGCATTTATTTTATTTCGGACTAGCATGCTGACCGGCTTCTGAAAATTGGGAATATTGGAAAATTGTGAAAAAAAAAGAAAAGAAAAGAGAAAAACAACAGTGTAGAGAGACAACTACTTATTTTGGAAAGAAACCAAAGCCCAAGTAGTGTCAAAACTCTGCCGGATTTTTGAAAAAAAAATATTTTTTTATTTTATTTCCAAAGAAAAAAGGGGGGAAGTTTTGATTTTCAAAAATAATTGTTTTGTTTGCCAGTGGAAAAGAAAAAAAGAAATGATGAGTTTTTGTTTTCAAAAATAGTTCTTTCGTTTGCCAATAAAAAGAAAAGAAAAAAAAATTTGTGTTTTGTTTTCAAATATAGTTTGTATTATTTGCCAGAACTATGCCGGTTTGATTCTCATAGGGTGTGAGATACGTAGGCAACCCTCATCGGGTCCAACCTCCCCTTTTACAAAAATAGCCAAAAGTGTCAAAGTTTGAATTTCCGTCATAGAGTCAGGTGATGCCGTTTTTGTCAAATATAGTCGAATGTTCTCGAAATGGACGCCAGAAGGCTGACTTTGCATAAACGGCCACCTTTGGTCCTTTTTAGATTTTTGGTCGATTGACCCACACAGCCTTAAAATCTTCGTCCTCGAGGCGCTGAAAGGACGTGTTTGCAATATCAGGTTTTTTATTTTTGAAAAAACAAGAAAAAGAGTCATAAATAAGTGGGTGATGCTGTTTTTGCCGGAAATAGCCGAATGTTCCCGAAAGAGACGGCGGAAGGCTGACTTTGCATAAACGGCTACCCTTGGTCATTTTGTAGATTTTTGGTCGGTTGACCCACACAGCCTTAAAATCTTCATCCCCGAGGTGCTGAAGGGTCGTGTTTGCAAAACCAGGTCTTTTGTTTTAATTTGAAAAACAAGAAAAAAAAGTAAGTGGGCAAGTGAATGCCTTTGTGATTTTTGGTCAAAATAAGCCGAACCAGCTTCGGCAGTGTATTGAACCGTTCTTGCCGAGATAGCCTTAGAGTACCTTTGAGTTGTTGAAAGGCTATTTTCGTAAAAGAACGAACAAGTTCATAAAATAATCCTCCCCGACCTCAAAATTCATGTGAAATTGGGAAGGGGCCACATTTGCAGAAATAGCCATTTGGTTGAAATTGACAAACAGGGAAGGAATCTGCTAGTCTGTTTTTTAATTTGTATTTCTTTTGATTAGAGCATGTGGTGTTTGATTTTCGGGTCTGTAGGTTGTCTTTTCGTCAAAGTCTCTTAAGTGTGGTCAACTTTTAAACCTGTGTTATCAAGTTTGTTGTATTATAAAAAATGAAAAAAAAATGTTTTGTTGTTATTTACCGTTTATCTGTCCAAACTACGCAAGGTCTGATTCATGCAGGGTCATGATACGTAGGCAATCCACATAAGATTCGACCACAACTATAATAAGGACTGACTGAGTCCACACAAAGAAAAAAAACAAAAGTGAAAAGTTTTGATAATAATAAGGACTGACTGAGTCCACAAAAAAAAATGTTGTTAATAATAAGGACCGATTGAGTCCATTCTAACATGTTCTGTTTTGAATTATAGTGAAAGTTAAGGTGTTTGGTTGTGGTTCCCTTCCCTACAACACAAAGTCAAAGGATAATGGCAGAAAACCTCAGAACTGAGTGGGTTGATACCGATGCCCGACAACAGCTGGTTGAACGGAACAATGGGTTGGTAGAAGAAGTGAAAATATTGAGAAAACATGTGATAGACATGTATCAGGCTTGGATGGTTGGGAAGGCACCCATACCGCCACCGCCTGGTTTCTCAGATGATATCCTTACCCGAACTTTGGCATCTTTCGATCACCCTAGTAGTTCTGTCACTCTTCCTCCAGGTTCTGAGAAGTTGGGTACACTCCCTGACGTCCGCATGCTCGCAAGGATTAAAGTACCAAGGTTCAAGGAATGCGAAGATCCGGTCGTCCATCTGAGGGAGTACTGCAAGGAAATGAGGAATGTTGGCGAGAAAGACGATTTGTTACTGGCATACTTCCGCAAAAGCTTGACTGTGGCAGCATTGGAGTGGTATGATTGTCAAGATGTCAGAAAGTGTAATGCATGGGATGACATGGCGCAAGACTTTGTGCGACACTTCCAGAACAATACAGACATCGTCTCGGACCACTCCTCCATATCTCAGATAGAGGAGAAGCCTGAAGAAGGTTTTGGGAAGTTCTGGCTCCGATGGAGTGAGCAGGTTGCTCGAGATAATCTTCCCATGAAAAGAAAAGTTGTTGTTGAACCTCCCCAACGACAAGGTCTAGTGGTCGTCCTGGCTAAACGCCCGCAGTCTCTATATCGACCCCGCGGATATCCTTGTAATTCTTCAGGCTATTACTCTCTCTACTGGACTCCCAAAGATATACTTCACTTTTCAAGTACCCAGCTCCACAAAATGCCTATCCATCTCCGAGGGCCTATAGAAATCCTCTAGGGTCAGGGTTTCGTGGGAATCAAGCTTTCAAGAATGAGAGGAAACAGAAATATACTCCGCTGGGAGAATCCTATACTACTCTGTTCCACAAATTGAGATAGTTGGGCCTGCTGAATCCCATTGAGCCCAAATTGCCAAATCCCCTTCCTAGAAATTTTGACCCTTCAGCGAGCTGTGAATATTGTTCGGGGGCTCCCGGACATGATACTGAGAAATGTTGGAAGTTGAAGAATGTCGTGCAAGAGCTTATTGATACAAATAGGATCGAGGTTCAGGTTCCAGAAGCACCAAACATTAATCAGAATCCATTGCCATCTCACCATGAGACCCACATGATCTAATTGGTACACAAGGAAGGGGAACTTAAGAAGCCCGATCCGTGATAGTGAGACCATGTTCAAAGGAAAGACCAGTCTATAGAAGTCGATGGCTAAGAGGTCGTGCTTGGTAATTGTGAAGGCTCTCCATTTCTTGATCAACCAGAGTGGAGTTTTGGTGGTTTATTTTGTTACCATTTCTGTTGTCCGGATTATTTTAGGGCTGTAATCTGGATATTGTCTGGTAAATCAAACCCTTCTATCACTTTATTTTGTCTAGTTTCCTTTGGTCAAAGTATCTCATTTAATGGTGTCTAGGTTTATTCTAAGGGTTGTAACCCCATCTAAGTTTGTTTGTTTTGCTGTTCGAGTTGCTGTGTCATCGGTTAATGCAATATCCTATTTTTTACATTTAGTCATTTTCTTTTACTTTTCCCTTTCTATAGTTCTTTTTCTGTCAACTCTAGTGACATGGCATGCGCACGTAATTTTGGCCTAATCTTAAAAGTTAATCGTAAAGTCATTGGGAGGTGATCGGGACATTTAAGGGAAATAAGAACGGTTTGAGAACATTTGAAACCTGAGTCATGCGAAACTGGGGCAAAACATAAAGAAAATCGTGAAGGCAAGCTGGCCAAATTGACATGGGGTCGTTCATAATAATAAAAATGAGAGTGTTGCCCAACAATGCTTTAAAGATATGACGAATGTCAATCGTGTTTTTTGCACTTGGTATGTTTTGAAGATTGGAATGACGAAGGCATTTTGTTCTGCTATCCAAACACTGTATCCTTCGTTACCCCTTTTGAGACTTATTTATTTTCTTTCATACCCCTCATTCGGAATCAGTAGCAAAGAAACACAAATGTAGAAGAAAAAGAAAAAGAAAAACAAAGAAAAAGAAAACAACAAAAAAAAAAGAGAAAGAATGAGGAAAGGAAAAGAAAAAGAAAAGAAAAAATGAAAAAAGTAAAAAGGAAAACTAGAAAAAAAAGAATTGAGAACTACGTTTGACCTGATTCCTCAAAGAGGATACGTAGGCGCTTCACATCTCGGTCATAGTGTAACAAAAAAAATCAAAAAATCCCCAAGTAAGAAACTGGGGCAAAGGTTGTGTTTGTTGTAAATAAATTTAGGTCCGAAGGTTGTAAATTTTGAACCCAAATTGACTTATTTTGGGCCTTTTATACCCTTTTCCTTCTAGCCCTATCCAAAATCCTACATTACGGTCCAAAGAAAGACATTCTGATCAGTCTTCAAAAGAGGCGAAGTCAGGCAAATGAGAGAGTCTCATCAGAACATAACACTCTGATTCCTAGCAGAAAAAAAAACTCTGACTCCCAGTAGAAAAGAAATATGAGAAGTAACACCCCAATCCCCAATTGAAAAGTAATACAAATGAGAGAGTCTTATCGGTGAAAACCTTCACGGGCACCATAAGGCGATGAAAGCTGAGAGAAAAACCAAAATGAGAGAGGCTTGATAGTGAAAACCCTTCGGGCGCTATAAGTCGAGTGAAGACTGGGAATCAGATGGGAAAAGCCCCTGACGAAGATTGTGAAAGATGATTAACAACGGAGGACAGGCTATATGTACATGTCATGGCCATTAGAGTTGGTATCCGCATTTGATAGGCTTTTATTTTATAATTTTTCTTTTTAGAGAGTCATCCTCTTCCTTTGTCTTTTATTCTGTTCCTTTTATCTTTCTCCTTTCATCAAAAAATTCCCCAACAGAGTCTGTTTGTGAAAAATGACTTCAAAATTTGCCATCAGCTTTCCAATTATGCAAGATGAGATCTGACTGATACATCCAAGTGGTATAAGTCAGGAGGAACAAGCGCAAGGCCAGTGTCAAGAAGGATATCCCCAGCAAGATGAGATTAACAAAAGGATAAACTAGTGTCAAGAAGGATATCCCCGCAGAAATCAAAGGTTATAGACCTCAAGGCCAAAGCTATGGACAAATCAGAAAAAAACAACACAGAGAGAGATGTGCATGATCTGGGAAATTCATATGAGACTCAAGGATTGGGGAAATGCCAGTTCTCGAGCTGTGCCACACAAAAAAGAGGGGTATCCCCAGCAGAAAAGGTGTTCTCAGAAACACCGATGAACGAAGACAGTGGTTCATCATTAAAACATGCAAAATCCTCAAGCGGAGTCCAGTGTCATAGGAATGCGAGGGGTCAGGATACAAGTGGAAAATAACGGTGAAAGGCTTGTGAATATAGAGTCGTCAAGGAGGGAGGGGAAGCAAGAAAGGGAAAACTACCCCAGCAGGAATATCATCCCCAGCAAATAATAACATCCCCAGTAAGTTTTGAAAGTGTAATGGAACGCAGAGCAGGGAAGGAGAAAGGAAAAAAAAACCATCCCCAGCAGGAGTGGCACAACCATTCACCACGTTTTAAACTAACAAATTTTTTTTGACTTAAAGCAGGTAAAGGAAATGGCATTGATGGCAGGAAGGCATGCCACAAGGAAGATTATCAAACTGGGGCAGAAAATTTTCCTTTCATTTTGAAAATTTTCCGTAAATCAGGTATCCAATTGGGGAAGAAGAAAGATAACACCAGTCTTAAGGGAAGTGGTCTTTGAACCAGTGTTATCCCCAGCAGTGTTGAAAGAAGGAAAATAAAAAGTTTTAATGAAGGAAGTTGTATCCCCAGCGGACTGAACAAAAAGGATAAAACTTGTGTTCAGAAAAAGCAAGAAGCCAATGTCGTCCCCAGCAGTTCTCAAGGGAATAAAGCATGAAGGAATGAAATTTCCCGCAGCAGCATTATCCTCAACGGCGTAATCCGTAGCTGATAACATTTTTGTCCTCAACGGTGTTGAGAGAAATTAAATTTTTTTTTGAAGAAAGTAGCTTTTGAAAAAAAAAGAAGAAGAAGGGGAAGAAAGGAGATTTCCCCAACATTTTTATCCCCAGCAGGTAAGTAAATAATTCCCCAACAGTGTTATCCCCAACATCCAAGGGAAGACGACACGAGTATTGAGGGAATACAATTTGAGTGACGGCAATGAGGCGTCCACCTGGAGAACAAGGGAATAAAATTCAAGTTTCAGCAAACAGGCGCCCACCTGGAGAACAAGGGAATACGATTCAAGTTTTTTTAGCAATCAGGCGCCCACCTAGAGAACAAGGGAATACATTTCAAGTTCAACAATCAGGCGCCTACCTGGAGAATAATGGAAGTACAATTCAAATTTTAGCTTTCAAATTTTTAATATTTGGTAACATGACGCGTGTCACACCTCTTTTTACGGCGCTTTAACATACTCCGGCGAAAGGGAATATATATATATAAGCGTAAAAAGAGTT
>MU783187.1:3584-25344 GCA_026770625.1 Nicotiana glauca | reverse complement strand
GGAGCAAAAAAAAAAAAAAAAAAACAAGACATAGCATTCGGAGTCCAACGTCCACACACATTGACAATTCACCACGAAAATGAACAGAACAGACATGTTGGATCACCACTTCAAAGTTCATTCCGATATTATTTTTCAGTTGAAACCGTTTGACGTAATTATCTCTCACAAAATTTCAACTACTAATACTAATCATTTCTTTATACTTGGTAACAAGGTCCATCAAATTCCTGTGCTCATATTGATCTTTTTCAATTTCTTAGTCACTGTTACTTGTCTTAGAAATGACAAAGTTTAAATAATGTGAAAATAATAGAAACAACAGTAGAGTTTGACATTGAGAGCTGAATCAATGAAAAAAAGGTAATGTGAAACTTCATTTCGTCAATTAAGATAGCTTTGATGATAGAATAGGAAAATGAAGGATGAATAGTTCAAAACGATTGATACATCATACAAGGCTTGAAGATACATGATAGAGGGGCCTGTGAGGACAATTGAATTAAATGAAAGGACAATTTGTGATTAAATGTGAAAAATCTAAAAAAAGGCAAGAAGCACACCCTAAGTCAAAGAAAGAGAAGAACTATTAAATAGCCTTCTAAATCGGTCTGTAATTGACTAATAGCGTCAATTTTTTTTTTAATTGCGGAAAGTACTTTTTTTCTTTCTAAAGCATTTTTTTTCAAAGTTAATTTGGCCAAGGTAAAGAAAAAAATACTTCTAGACAGGTCTATGATTGATTAAATCTCAATCATGAATTCTTATAGGTTATCATCTATTACATCCAATTATTGCAAGAGCCCTTTAATTTATTTTTTATTTTTAATCTCAAATAGGGTCATATACATCATGTTGACATTTCTCCCTAAACATATTGACATTGAATTTTGTCAAATTTATGTCGTTCATGACGTGATGATACAATCTTCTTCGTCAATGGTCAAATATGTAGTATCCCGACTAATACCTTGGGAGACTTTAATAATAATATGAAGGCTAGAAATTGTAGAACAAAATATTCTTGATTGATTTCCCAAAGAAGAATGAGTAAATTTGTCTATGAGATATGCTCTTGTTACGTATGGAATTCGAGAATGAGTTGAATTTATACTCTGTTTATTGTACTCAACATTATCTTGTATTTTTACAAGAGAATATTCTCATAAGTTAACAATTCTCTATTTTGCTACTGTTGTTTGAAAATGATGGCTTGAGATTCCAAAATTACCTTTGATATTTCATGATTTCTTCCTCTTATACTTTTGTTCTCTCTTCTTTTATTTTCAAAGGTGGTAGAAGTGGGGATGAACTGAAGAAAATGATGGGTGACATGATTTCTTGTCTACAAACACAATGAAAGACGACATAAAAGTTTGGTTCTTTGTGAAAAATGAACACTCATAATCCATTGAAACGGCATAGTTCATTTTCACGTTTTAGTTAGTTAGTCATGCATTTATAGCAAACATACAAAAGAAAAAAAGAAGAAAAAAACTCCATACCTGATCTTTCAAAAGGACATACTTAAAAGAAAGGTACTCTTTCCTGTCTAAATTAAGCGATTGTTTTGGCTGTTTTCACGTATATTAAATAATTTATTTTTAATATTAATCAATAATAAAATTGATCATATTAATCTTTACTATCTTTTTAATTTGTTCAATAAAAATATAACAAATACTCCTAGATTCTTTATTCCAAATATAATTTAAAAACAAATAAAATAAAATTAATTCCTTCTTAATATATGAAAGTGTCAAATATTATGGACCACATAAAAGTCAAAAAATCAATGAATACAAAATGGCTAACTAGCCCCAAGTAGCAATAGATTCACAATCCATTAAAGAAAAGCACCATTAATTCCTCGTTTTTTCTTTGTTTGATATAAATTTCATTGCTGGGAAAAGAATTGTTAATATGATCCAGTGCTAACTCAAGGTTATTCTTTCTCTGACAATAATTATCTTATTTCTACCGTTGGCCTTGGGATCGGTAAAATGAAGGATGCATTATATTTCCAACCTAAAAGTAGAGTTGTGTTTGGACATATATTTAATTTTGGGTCGTTTTTTAAGTTTTGTGAGTGATCTGAGTCAATATTTTTAAAAATAGCCTTTTGGAGTTTTTCAAATTTTTAAAAATTTTCAAAATGCATGTTCAAGTAAAAATTGAAAATTTTATGAGCAAACGCTGATTTCGAAAAGAGTGAATTTTTTTTCAAAAAAAGGGAAAAGTTTCTTATGTCGAAATAGGCTGTAAATGGTTAATGTGAAATTTGCTAAATTCTTACAGGAACAACCAATAGAAATCAGTAGGATCAAAATCAGCAAGGGTAATTTTATTACTACCTTATTTTTGTGCATTAATAAATATATGTCAAGTGATATTTATGCTCCAATTATCTCAATATGAACCATCAGAGAAGTTCAAAATATAAAAACATAATTCAGTGGTTCCTTGTGACTTGTAATTGCAAGAAAGTAAGATAGCAAAGCAAAAACCAAAAAAAAAAAAAAAATTCTTCACATGAAGAAAACTTACAAAGAGGCAACTAGTAAAAGGCATTATATTTATTTGCAAAACAAACACTCTTTTTATCCCTTAACTGCAATCTTAACAGAATCAAATGGGAACTTGTTTGAATTATGCAAAGGTTTAAGAACATGAGGTGCGATAATCAGAATCAAATAGGGAAAATGTCAAAATCCAAATACATGGTCACCTCTCATGCTTTCTTTCCCAAATGGAGTAAAGTCTAACGTCTCCATCATAAATTAAAAATAAAAATAAAACAATAATTAAATGGCAGGGACTTGATAATGTTAGATTGTACCTCATATAACTGACATTAGTTGTGTGAAACTCATTTTTGTCTCATAAATTTATGAACTTCAATCTTACACTTCTGGATATCTAGGTCCACAAAACTATGAGACAAAAAAGACGCAAAATAAAATTTTCTGCAAGTCTTGATATGTCATGATGTGGGGTTTTCATTTGTTTTTACTTTTGAACTCCAATTTTCCATTGTTGTTTGAAAACTAGCGGAAGTAAAGCCCGTGCTGCGCACGGGCCCAAGCTTCAATAATAAAATGACATAAATTAAGATAATCTATGATTTGATATTATTTTGCATAGATTAGGTATATGATTAACAAATTTTATCTTAATTTCAGTTTATGATCACGAGGGAACTCACGTTAATAGATTTTTTTTACAATAGAGTTGTGGAATTATTAAGTTAATATTTAAGCGTGGCAACTTTGCTTTTTTGTTCTCCTGTACGAGTATGTTTTCATATACTTTATTTCCTTAAAATTTGATGCTAAAGATGAAATTTGAAACTTAAAGTTTATAGTTTTGCACGTGAATCTGCTGTAGTGATTTATATTTTTATAGCATGAAAGGGCATAAATCTTGTACAAAAGTTGTACAGTCAATCCATTTGCAAAATTTTCATTGAAAGAAAATGCACTATTATTTTCATGTTGTCCAATATAGTTGACACGTAATTCATCTACAGAATTGCTGAAAAGCCACTTCAAAAATTGTTGAAGAATACAAAAGAAAGATGGATGCAGGAAAGTATATTCTCATTTTTTACCTATTTGAAAAAGCTTTTCTGCACATACTGTAGAAAAAATAAACAAAAAGTGTTTTGAGTATTTTTTTTAAGGAACAAACAAAGCTTAAATTTTGTCTTAACAACTTTTGAAGTTTATGGAGTAATAATTTTAATTTGTGTGTCTCTCAAATAACAAAATAATTTTTTATATGATATATTAATATTTCGCTTGAGTTTCAATAATATACTGAATTAGTAGAAATTAAAAGCTACAACGTACAAAATCTCATGTCTTGCAAATCAGAAAACCTGAATGAAAAATAGTGTAATTAACATTTCTATAATCGTCTCAAAATTAGCTAAACAGGAAAAGCAGTATTATATGCTTGAGAAATAGAAAGGATAAAATCTATGAGTATCAATCGTTTGATCTACTTAAGGAGTAATGATCATAGTATTAAACAAGTTCTTCATTACTTACTTAGCCTAATCTGTATTAAATTTTGATGGAGCAAACAAAAGTACTATAACATTATATATTAGATTTTGATGAACCAAAAAGAAGCACTATAACTTTACCTATGGTTTATCAGAAGAGTGCTTTTGTCTTAATTATTAGTAGTAGTAAAATTTAATGCATCTGTTAGTAAATATAAATAGGATATCTAGCTAACACATGCTCCACGTCAGGAAGGTGTAAAAGCACCATAACTCTTGTACGAAAAGTTATAATTGGCATTGTGGTTAAGCCAAGTGGCATACGAAGAAAAAGCCACTTGGCATTTTAGGATAAATAGTTGGAAAAAACTTAATGACAATCTATATAAAGAATTCGAATTGATAATCCAA
This sequence comes from Nicotiana glauca, assembly GCA_026770625.1. Taxonomy (NCBI): domain Eukaryota; kingdom Viridiplantae; phylum Streptophyta; class Magnoliopsida; order Solanales; family Solanaceae; genus Nicotiana; species Nicotiana glauca. The sequence goes on along the minus strand of MU783187.1, from coordinate 20,924 downwards.
TTCTAATCAATCAAATTTCCAAATGGTAACTTTGTACCATAATAAGAAAGGAGCTTATATTTTAGAATATGTTCGCAAGTACATTTATTAATTGAATTTTCATCCAATTAAAATTAAGTACTTAAAAAATTAAATTAATAGCATTTCTTTGGTATAATTAATTGAATTGAATTTTACATGTATACAGATTGAAAGTCAAACCTCTTAGCATCATTTTATATTTTTGAAGAAAAAAATAAAAATATTTTAGTAGTGTAAAGTTATTCCCAAACTATATTTTATATTTATACCGTTTTCAAATTACACAAAGATCAAAATTACACAAATGAATTTGAGCTAAATTATATAAATGGAGGTGACCATCTAATCTAAGATAGGTGATTTTATGGATGATTTTGAGTTGAGTTTTATTTTCTGTATGTTTAGGAACTAGAAATCATAGAAGGACCTTTTGAGTTAGTGGCTCTAACTGAATAGAGAGTATTAGTAGTTTTATAGTAAATTAACATAGCTATTTATATTTTGAAGAAAAAAAATTATAATTTAGTATTCAATGTGATAGTTAGTGATAATTTAAAGATAAAAATATTTGAATATAAATATAAAGTATTATTTTTTTTCTTATGGCAAGTAGAAAAGTAATACGTAGTTATTAACAGAATCAGTAGTTTTATGATAAAATCATAAAATAAGAGGGTAGTCAAGCATAATATTAAGTTAAGTGGCGTACTGAAAAAAGTCACTTGGTATTTTTAGGACAAAATTCAAAAATATTTAGAGACAAGATCTAATAATAAGTAAGGCAAATTAGATTTGATCAAATTTAATTTAAAGGTATAAATCAATTGAGATTGAATACTATTTTCGTTGCAAATAGATCCAAAAACTTTCCAAAAATAAGAATTTCTATTTTAGTAATTATTTACTAACTACATAATTCATTTTCTTCTATTTCATAATTTTTTTGGAAACATCATGTAAGTAAAAATTTGAGATAAGATTTTTTTTATAAATAATTAGGATAAAAACACACACTTTGAAATATGAGTAATAAGCGAAAGTTACTATTGAATAACTTTTATATTTATTTGTATTGTACTATAATGTGTATGGTAAAGATAAATAGTAAATGTAAACATCCACTATAAGGAATAAATTTTTCAATTTTAATTAAGCCAAATGACAAGTTATAACAAGACAAGTGAAAATTTATTAAGAAGCCACTTGGGAATCTTACTAAATTAAAATTAAACTATAATTTGTACTACACTGATTTTTTGGGAAACAAACATACAATCATCCCATTTATATCGGCTCTTTATACAAAATTTTCTTTACATAAAGTTAATTATATTTTTTTAGTATTAATAAATTAAAACGTTTGTCGTACTTAGATTCTATACCTTCTTAACGCTATCTATTCCTTAAAAAATTTGCCAAAGAATTAATAATAATAAGATTAATCTATATATCTTATATTATTTTCTTAAGCCATATCAACTCAATTTTTTTTCAAGTTTTTTAATGGAAAAACAAACAAATAAAATCTTCCAAGCTTTTGAAAAGGAAAGGAAAACTACAAGGACAAAAAAAAATACTTCAAGTTTTTGGCGAAGTATAAGAAAATATAAATGCATGCTCCTTTTTTTTCTAATATTGAATTAAACACTTAATAAAATATGTAACGACCCGACCGGTCATTTTGAGCCCTAGCACGTCGTTCAATAGTCTGCGACCATGAGCAGGTTCATTTCAGGTGTTATGACTTGTTCGCATGGTCGGAATTGAAATTCAGGAAGATCGGAGTTAAAATTAAGTGAAAATTTCCATTTCAGAAGCTTTAAGTTGAAAGAATGAACTAGGACTGGATTTTTGAGTAACGAACTCGGAATCGGGATCTGAAGGTTCCAGCAGGTTCGCATGATGATTTCGGACTTGGGCGTATGCCCGGTTTGGGTTTTGGATAACCCGGGAGCGTTTTGGCGCCGATTGTGGAAGTTAGCATTTTTGAAGAAATTTCTTAAGTTTGGCTTGAAGTGCATTTCAGCACTATCGATGTCCGTTTGGGATTCCGAGAATGGGAGTAGCTCCGTATGGTGATTCTGGAGTTGGGGGCGCGACCAGAAGTGAATTCGGAGGTCCGTAGGTCATTTTGAAGCCATTTGGCTAAAAATAGAAATTTAAAGGTTTTGAGAAGTTTGTCCGGGAGTAGACATTTTGATATCGGGGTCGGAATCCGATTCCGGAAGTTGGAATAGATCCGTAATATCAAATATGACTAGTGTGCAAAATTTGAAGTCAATCGGGCGTGCTTTGATAGGTTTTGGCATCGAAAATAGAAGTTGGAAACTTCAAAGTTCATAAAGCTTGAATTGAGGTGTAATTCGTGATTTTGGTGTTGTTTGATATGATTTGAGGCCTCGAGCAGGTCCGTAATGTATTTTGAAATTGGTTGGTATGATTGGTTGGGGTCCCGGCGGCCTCGGGTGGATTCCGGGTGATTAACGGATCGAAAGTTGGATTTTTAGAAAAACTCGGCAGCTGGTATCTTGTATTTCCACTTCTACGGAAATGGGACAGCAGAAGCGGCCCCGCAGAAGCGGCCCCGTATAGGCGAAATGTGGACCGCAGAAGCGGTTTTGGCCAATGGTGAAGGGGACCGCAGATGCGGTCAGACAGCCGCATAAGCGGAACCGCACCTGCGGTTGGAAAGTAGCAGAAGCGGAAGTGAGGGGTCTTGTTTGGGACCGCAGAAACGACCTGTGTGTCCGCATAAGCGGGACCGCATGAGCGATCCCTGGACCGCAAAAGCGAAAAATGCTGGGGTAGAAGGCTTTTAAAACCTAATTTTGGGTCATTTCTCACCACATTTTCTTGGCTTGGGGGCGATTTTGGAGAGCTTCAAGAAAAGATTTTTGTCATCAATGATAAGGTATGTTATCCCCACCTATTATGAGTTAAATACATCAACTTTGTATGGATTCAAGCATGAATTGAGTAGGAAATTTAGGGTTTTGGTAGAAAGACCTAGAAATTTTATTATTGGATTTTCACCACGAATTTGAGCATGGAATTAGGAGTAAATTATATATTTGAGTTCCTAAGATCATGGGTAACCTTTATCTTCGAAAAAATTTCAGATTCCGGGCACGTAGGCCCGAGGGCATTTTGGTCATTTCACCAAGCGGAGTTGGGAAATTGTATGATTCGAATTGTTAGAAAGTATTTGAGTATATTCTCATTAGGTTGCCATTATTTGGCTAGTTTTGGAGCTCTGCGCGTTAGTTCAAGTCTTCGGAGGAATGTAGATTGCCGGTTGCAGATCTTCGGAGCGAGGTGAGTCTCCCTTCTAATCTTGTGAGGGGGAATTTACCCCATAGGTAAAGTGAATGATTATGTGCTCATATTTGTGGGGGCTACGTACGCACGAGGTGACAAGAGTCCGTGCGTAGCTACTATTATGCTATTGTCCGGGTAGTCTAGGACCCAAGAACATGTTATATTTAAATTAATTGCGAACCCAATGATGGCTTGAAATGCTTAAATTATATTAAATTAACAAACGGATTTTTTAAAAAAGACTTAAGCTTTGTTTTCCCAAATTATTAAAGAGAATTGGATTTTCTTAGATATTTGCTTCATGTTGACTTCTTGACTGATTGTCTGTCTGCATATGTTTATTTTGGAACAGGCCGAACGCCTCGGCAGATTAATAGATGCATCTATAGGCGCACCGTCGACCCTCGGCAAGTGCACATTTATTTCTGTTGGATCGGGCCGTCGCCTCGGTATGATTTGCGCATGCCTGTGTTGCTGCCTGAACTTAATTAAGTTATTATTTCCCTTTTGTTGCTTAAATATATTTGGATTATGTTTTAAAGAGAAATTTGGGAATTCTTTTCCTATAAAAGAACTACGTGTTTATTCGTTTCCTCTATTTGGATTAAAATCATGTCTATAAAGAATAAATTCACGGTTTAATATGTATATTGATGATGAATTATCATTGGACCATTAGAGTGTGTCAGCGTTGACCATCTCGTCTCTACCCCTTCAGGATTAGGCGGGATACTCACTGAGTACACGTTGATTACGTACTCATACTACACTTCTGTGCATTTTTGTTGCACAGGTATATATACACCTCTAGCAGCCTATTGGGTGTAGCAGCATGGATGACGCTGGGACTAGGTGCGCTGCATCATTGAGGCGACCGCAGCTAGAGTAGTTCCTCCCAATGTACTGTATTTACTTTTCGCCCACTGTATTCCAGGCGGATATTGTATTTTATTTCTCTTATCAGTAGTTGCTCATATACTTGTGACACCGGATTTCTGGGATGGTTGTCAACGAATTTGTTCTAATCATTATTATTATTAAATTTTAATTCAAGATGTGAACTTTTATTTATAAAAATGGGAGGAAAAACCTTAGATTTTCAAAAGTATTAAGAGAAGAATCAATTGATGAGTTAGTTGGCTGGCCTGACAGAGTTGTCCGACGCCACCACGACCCATAGTGTATTTTGGGTCGTAAAAATATGGTATCAGAGCACTAGGTTCCCGTCGGTATCATGAGTCATGAGCAAGTCTAGTAGAGTCTCGCGGATCAGTACGGAGATATCTGTACTTATCCTCGGGAGGCTGCAGGACTGTTAGGAGTACTTCCCTTCTTGATTTCCTTATCGTGCGGTTCTATTCCTTTGAGGCTTATGCCTTTGATTTCTTCCTACTCAATCTTACGCGAGTGCTTGCTATAAATCGAAAGTTGAAGAATTGAAATGGCACTACGAATATGGTGCGGGGTGATTTTTTCGGTATAGTTAATTGGACTATTATAGTCTCTTTATGGAAGGGTATTCTATTGTTCAGCTCAGTAACAAAACTTCTGAGAGCCTTGAGGCTAGGCACAGGTTGCCATGATGCTCATGAGCGATTTTCCGCAGTGTTGTTCTGATGGTAGGATGTTTGCCCACGTGTTGGGGCAGTAGATGAATTGAAGGGAAGTTTACTCAACGTGTAATCAAGGGATTCAATATTTTATTTCTGACAGGGGAAAAGGTAGTCGGATTAAGAATGGTCAGATGTGGGCAAGTGAAAGTAATGAGGCTTGGCATTTGCAAGTGTGGTGGAGCTTATCTTCTATGATGGGGTGTCGTGGTCATATTAGGACGTACCAAGTTCGTCGATGTTATAATCCGCTACAATTCGCCTTATGGCGGAATATTGTGAAATACTATTGAAGAGGCAACTATCAGATATTGTGGAATGCGATGGTTCCAGACTGAATCAGTATCGCAAATGTTAACGGCTGGATAAAGATGACCTTTGGAAAGGCTTGAAGTTAGTAGCAATGGTGGAAAGTGTCGGGCGGTGTTTAAAATTTCTAAAAAGCCGAGTATGAGAAGCAAGGTTGAGTAACCGATTAAGAAGATGAGTTTCGCCAAAGTGGGAGAGTGGCGGGTGTGTATATGGGCTTGGTAGTAGGATGACTACGCGCCTTAAAGAGAGTTTGGATCGAATTGGAGATTTTAATGATTGGTGATTGAAGCCTGCGAGTATGATGTGAAGTGTGGGCTATTATGCGGCAGAAGATTGTTATGGCAGAAAGGAGCTGCTTGAAATGGAGGAGGGTGCTGCATAACCCTGAAATTTGAAAGTATGTTGCTGCACATTTAGCTGATGTCCGCAAAGAGCGAATGGACTTGTGCAGCTAGAAGATGAGCTCGGACTCAGGATGGGTATTAGTGTTATAGTAAATGTACCCTGTGTAATAGTGTGGGAAGATGTCGGGAGGTGATTCCCTTAGGTGGGTTATTCCCCGTGAGCAGGTTAACGGTCGCGTGATTGGTGAAGCTTCTGCAAAGAATTATATTGGTTATTCAACAAAGAGATCGTTCGTGCAAATGTGATTAATGATTCAGAATATGAAAGATGGGGATTTACAGGAAGATTCCGAGAAATTTTGATAATTTATGGTGCGAGGTTATGTCAATAAGAGGTAAAAAGGTCGGGCGAACTCAAGAATGGTGAAGTAATGGCTTCAAGCTAAGTGGGAGAGTCCCACCGCTTGTGATTGGGCTGTATGATTAACTACTTGCGTGATTTCTGGTTATTAGCATATTGATGGATTATTTCAGCTATGAGAAAAGACCATAAGTGGTAATTCGAGCAAATGAATTGTTGGAGGCATGCGATGGTTGGCCTTATTGGCTCATGTCCGGACTTGGAAAAAGGTTCAGGATTTATGCCTTGTATGGATACAAGTTTCAGAGAAAGTGATTTTCGCCAGGTGCCTCGCCGAGAGAGTATTCGTGTGTTATAAGATCTATGGAGTGAGTTATGTTCGGGACCAAGTCAGAGCGGGTGGCTCTCAATAATGGTCCCAGTGAATTCAGAAGTTAAAGTGTGGTGCCCGATGATTTCAAGCCTATAAGTACAGTTAAGAATCAAGCTCTGTAGCAGCTTGTGAGAAGGTGCCCAGAATGTTCTATGATGTGCTACCTTTGTGGTATGGCATTTGAGAAATATGAAATAATTTGTGAGATTTGAGTCAGCATCGTTTCATGATTCAAGGTCACTCGGGGTGAGTGTAGATGGATTATATTATGTGTTGAATGGAGTTAGTCTTATTTCTAAGGCAAGCAAGGACGAATTGGAAGAAGGTGGGTTGATTAGCCATAGTTGAATTTGGCATGTTGGGGTCTGTGATCAGTTCATTCAGCGTGATCGAGTTATGCCTTTGATTTGTGGCGGTACATGTGAGGGTTGTCAGCCGCGATGATTGATGATTTATTAGGGGCATTCTTCTGTTATGGCTCGTTAAGAAAAAGCGGATTTCGAAAGGGCTATGGTGGCTTGGACCACTACTTGCAGATTTGCATATCCTACGGTTATGGGAATTACATGTGTATTGCTGTGATTCTCCTGAAGTGAGTTAAGTGCAAGGTTATTATATGATAAAAATGGAAAATATAAATGGATTCGGAGTTACGATAATCGTGTCCTACCGTATATTGGCACGTTGGGTGCAGTGAGAGGTATGAAAATGTGAAGTAAAGATCAATGTTGCAGCTTGGGCTGGCAAGGATATCACTGGCTCGGATGAGCAAGGAAGTGGTTGAATAATTAAAGTAAATTGGTGTTGTCTTCAGCACCACCTGAGGTCGATGTGTTGTAAAAAAAAGGCTTTGCCTCCCGGTAAGGATTCTTGATCGCTTTTCAGTATTAGTGTATCCGAAGCTTTAAAGGTACGGACTCGATGCTTACTTCAGAAGATTGTGGGAGCGTGTCCCACGGGAAGATTGTGTAAGTGTGACATGTAGTCGCTTGATTGACTAAAGGTTTAAGCAAGTATGAGGATTATGGTAATGTCATCAATTTGAGAATTTATGCCTGAAGGGCACTTGGCTTGTTGGGTTATAGACTGTGGAGGTTCGCTCCAGTCATGATGGATGTTCTTGTGTGTTATGAGAAGGGAGAAGTTAGCATGGACCTTTGAAAGGTCATTGGCCAAATTGGTACAATTAGAAATCGACTTGAGATTGGTGGATTGATTTATTTGTGAACATGGCTATGTATCAGGCCAGTTGTGTTCGTTTCAGAGAATGTTCCCTATGGAGGAACAGTCGGGGTGTTATGTTTTCATCATCTATTCCAAGTAATGATGTATTGCGCCGTATGAGTTGTGAGACGGCTTAATAAATTCCTATGTGTTGAGGTTCCGCATTGCGATGATGTTATGTGAGCAGGATAGCTCTTAAGATTTAGATATAGTATCGCATCTCAGTTGAGCTTGAGTTTTGTAGCCTATATCGCTATGTGATTTCTCAGGGATGGTATTATGCACTTAGCATGCTTATGATCGAAATTTGATATTTTTATCACAATGAGCAGATTTAGCTCGAAGTGCAATCTCCTTATGTGAGATCTATGTGCGGATCGGGTGGCACGCCGCCACGGGTATGTTATTTGGATCGGGTTGCGCGCCGCAACAGTGTGATGTCAAGTCTGGTTTTTCTATATGCTATTTCCTTGTGTCTTTCGCTTCCTATCTTTTAAAGAGAGTCCGTATTAGTGCGGGGGTTAGGTAATTCCTTCCAGAGTTCGATTTTCATTTGTGTTGGGGGATTGGTGGCCTATTGGCACATTGTGGAGTCATATGAGACTTTTGATCGCATTCAGAGTGGCTTACCGCCTGAGCAGTTCGTACTGGGTAAGATGAGATTGTGGGATTTAGGATCAGTGCAATCTGATTATACGAAGTATATTAAGGAGCTAAGACCATTAGATGGTTCAGAAAGAGGCAATGACTCATGTCAGGGGACAGACCCAATGATTTGTTGATTCAACAGTTGGTTATGAATTTCGGCATCCTCTCTTCCATCGTGTTAATGTTATAAAAGTTAGAGCAAGACCTATGTAAGTCATGGGGTGCAATGGGAGCATCTGATTCATTGAATTTTGGCTAAGTTGATCAGAAAATGTTATTGTGGTCCTATGAGTACAGTGATGCAAAGTGTGAATTCAGCAAAGTTATGCAGTCAAGTTGGGTGCAGCGTGCGGTGAATGATTTGGTGATATTATGATGAAAACAGGCCTGGCATAGAACTCCGGATGTTGGAAACGGGCTTTAAGGCTTATTTGCTTGTATAAAAGGAAATATCTTCAGAATATATTGGGCTGGTGTGCTCAGCTGAGTTGTGACTGCACGGGAAGGTGCATAAGGTGCTAAACAATTATTTCAGACTACTTTAGTATAATTCTCAGCACGTTCGGGGACGAACGTATGTTTAAGTGGGAGAGAATGTAACGACATGACCGGTCGTTTTGAGCCCTAGCACGTCGTTCAGCAGTCTGAGGCCATGAGCAGCTTCATTTCAAGTGTTATGACTTGTTCGCATGGTCGGAATTGAAATTCAGGAAGATCAGAGTTAAAATTAAGTGAAAATTTCCATTTCAGAAGCTTTAAGTTGAAAGAATGAAGTAGGACTGGATTTTTGAGTAACGACTTCAAAATCGGGATCTGAAGGTTCCAGCAGGTTCGTATGATAATTTCGTACTTGGGCGTATGCCCGATTCGGGTTTTGGATAACCGGGGAGCATTTTGGCGCGGATTGTGGAAGTTAGCATTTTTGAAGAAATTTCTTAAGTTTGGCTTGAAGTGCATTTCAACGTTATCGACATCCGTATGGGATTCAGAGAATGGGAGTAGCTCCGTATGGTGATTCTGGAGTTGGGGGCGCGACCATAAGTGAATTCGGAGGTCCGTAGGTCATTTTGAAGCCATTTGGCTAAAGATAAAAATTTGAAGGTTTTGAGAAGTTTGACCGGGAGTGGACTTTTTGATATTGGGGTCGGAATCTGATTCTGGAAGTTGGAATAGGTCCGTAATGTCAAATATGACTTGTGTGCAAAATTTGAAGTCAATCGGGCGTGATTTGATAAGTTTCAGCATCAGAAATAGAAGTTGGAAACTTCAAAGTTCATAAAGCTTGAATTGAGGTGTAATTTGTGATTTTGGTGTTGTTTGATATGATTTGAGGCCTCGAGCAGGTCCGTAATATATTTTGGGATTGGTTGGGGTCCCGGGGGCCTCGGGTGGATTCCGGGTGGTTAACGGATCGAAAGTTGGATTTTTGGAAAAACTGGGCAGCTGGTATCAGGTATTTCCGCTTCTGCGGCAATGGGATCGCAGAAGCGTCCCCGCAGAGGCGAAATGTGGACCGTAGAAGCGGTTTTGGCCAATAGTGAAAGGGACCACAGATGCGGTCGGGCAGCCGCATAAGCGGAACCGCACCTGCGATTGGGAAGTCGCAGAAGCAGAAGTGAGGGGTCTTGTTTGGGAACGCAGAAGCGGCCTGTGTGTCCGCATAAGCGGGACCGCATGAGCGGGACTGCATGAGCGGTCCCTGGACCGCAAAAGCGGAAAACGCTGGGGCAGTAGGTTTTTAAAACCCGATTTTGGGTCATTTCTCACCACATTTTCTTGGCTTGGGGGCGATTTTGGAGAGCTTCAAGAAGAGATTTTTGTCATCAATGATAAGGTATGTGATCCCCACCTATTATGAGTTAAATACATTAACTTTGTATGGAGTCAAGCATGAATTGTGTAGGAAATTTGGGGTTTTGGTAGAAAGACCTAGAAAATTTATTATTGGATTTTTACCACAAATTTGAGTACGGAATTAGGAGTAAATTATATATTTGAGTTCCTAAGGTCATGGGTAACCTTTATCTTCGACAAAACTTTGGATTCCGGGCACGTGGGCCCGAGGGCATTTTGGTCAATTCACCAAGCGGAGTTGGGAAATTATATGATTCAAATTGTTAGCAAGTATTTGAGTATATTCTCATTAGGTTGCCGTTATTTGGCTAGTTTTGGAGCTCTGCACGTTGGTTCAAGTTTTCGGAGGAATGTAGATTGCTGGTTGCGGATTTTCGGAGTGAGGTGAGTCTCCCATCTAATCTTGTGAGGGGGAATTTACCCCATAGGTAAAGTGAATGATTATGTGCTCCTATTTGTGGGGGCTACGTACGCACGAGGTGACGAGAGTCCGTGCGTAGCTACTATTATGCTATTGTCCGGGTAGTCAAGGACCCAAGAGCATGTTATATCTAAATTAATTGCGAACCCAATGATGGCTTCAAATGCTTAAATCATATTAAATTAATAAGCAAATTTTTTAAAAAGACTTAAGCTTTGTTTTCCCAAATTATTAAAGAGAATTGGCTTTTCTTGGATATTTGCTTCATGTTGACTTCTTGACTAATTGTCTGTCTGCGTATGTTTATTTTTGAACGGGCCGCCTCGGCAGATTAAAAGATGCATCTATAGGCGCACCGTCGACCCTCGGCAAGTGCACATTTATTTCTGTTAGATTGGGCCGTCGCCTCGGTATGATTTGCGCATGCCTGTGTTGCTGCCTGAACTTAATTAAGTTATTATTGCCCTTTTGTGGCTTAAATATATTTGGATTATGTTTTAAAAAAAAATTTGGGAATTCTTTTCCTATGAAAGAACTACGTGTTTATTCGTTTCCTCTATTATGATTAAAATCATGTCTATTAAGAATAAATCCACAGTTTAATATGTATATTGAGGATGAATGATCATTGGACCATTAGTGTGTGTCAGCATTGACCATGTCGTCTCTACCCCTTCGGGATTAGGCGGGATACTCACTGAGTACACATTGATTACGTATTCATACTACACTTTTGTGCATTTTTGTTGCACAGGTATATATACACCTCTAGTGTGACGACCCAAAGGGTCATGACCGTATTTCTCCCTTTTTTCGCGCTTCCGATTCCTTGGAAACCTCGTTTTTTGTTACCTCGATTTGTGTGCACAGTCCGGGCGCGAAGCTGGAAAGTATTTATGTTAAAATATGTGAATTATGTGAAAAATTTGAAGAATTTTGATATTAATATTGATATAGTTGACTTTGGTCAATATTTTGGATAAACGGACCTGGACCCATGATGTGACAGTCCCGGGAGGTCCGTAGAAAAATATGGGAATCGGGCATGTGCCCGGAGTCGAAATCCGAGGTCCAGAACCCGAGTAAAAGAATTTTTCTATTAAATTGTTTTCTGAAATTATTAAGGTAAAATGGAAATGAAAATGAGTTAGAAAATATAGGTATCAGGCTCGTATTTTGGTTATGACGCCCGGTACAGGTCTTAAATATGCGTTAAGCGCTTTCTGTAAAATTTGGTCGAAATTGGACGTCGTTTGACGTGTTTTGGACCTAAATAGCTAAAGTTGGAAGTTTATGAACTTTGAAATGAAAATCATGAGTTTTGGGGTTTGATTCTTTGATTTTGATGTTATTTTGGTGATTTGATTGCTCGACTAAGTTTGTAGGATGTTATTGAGTTAGTGTGTATGTTTGGTTGGGAGCCCCGAGGGCTCGGGAGTGATTCAGAGGTGGTTCGGGTTAGTTTTGCACTTAAAAACATATCAGATTTTGCTGCATTTACACACAGTGGTTTTGTTCTTCGTGAACGCGGCCCCAGGCTCGCTTTCGCAGTGTCTTAGTGTTCCCCTGCTTCGCCTTCTGAACCTGTCCTCGCGATCGCATAGTGTCAGTTCCCCCTTCTTCGCATTCGTGTGATGCCAAATGCGTTCGCGTAGGCTAAATTTTCGGGCACCCAATATTTCTTCTTCGTGTTCGCATCTCTAGTCAGCGAACATGATGCTTGCCAATTTCTGTTCATCGCGAATGCGACCCTTCTATCGCGAACGCGTAGGGTAATTTCACCCAGCGATTTTTAAGTCATAAAAACAGTGTTCATTACGGGAATTAGCCATTATTTCACACGAGCTCTCCATCCCAACACCCCATAGACGAATTTCAAGCTCCTTTTCCTCCATACCTTGCTAGGTAAGTGTTTTTAACTTCATTCTCTCCTAATTTCTTCATCTAATCACTAATTTCCTAGCCCTAAATCATGAATTCAAGGTAGAAATTAAGGGTTTTGGGTAGAACTAGGGCTTTGGGAATTTTGGGTGATTCAACCTCAATTTGGGGTCGAATCTTGAAACAAATTGCATATTTGAACTCGTGGGGTTATGAGTGATTGGGTTTTGGTCCGAGCCTCGTGTTTGGACCATGTGGGCCCGGTGTCGGATTATGCTATTTTGGAAGAATGATGGGAATTTCATTTCTAGATTATGGGATTATGTTTTTGAGTTCTTATTGATACTATTGAACTAAATTGTACCTAGATATCATTGTTTCGGAGTTGGATTATGAAGAAAAGGAAGTTTTAGAGCCTTAATTGCCATTTTCGGACCGAGGTAAGTGTTTGTTCTAACTTTGGTTTGAGGGATTAGGATTAGGGTACTAATTGCTACTTGCTAAATGTGGAGTACGGTGTATAGGAATGGTGACGTTTATCTATGCACTGGAGTCTAGCATGACCGTGAGTCTTATATGTGTTGGATTCGGATTTAACGATACATCTTTCTTGCTTGGGTTGATAAGTATAATATAATGGGAATAGTTGTGGAAGGTTTGTGATTGGTTTGTCATTTGGAGCATTGGCTCGGACTAGAAATTGTTACTCGAGAAATAGGTGTCTAAAAGTGGAACGCGTAGCGATTACTCCCTTGCCGGGACTTAAGTATTTATTGTATTCTCCCTTGCCGGGACTTAAGTATTTATTGTATTCTTCCTTGCCAGGACGTAAGTATTTATTGTATTCTCCCTTGCCAGGATAATTGAATGGTTAATTGTATTCCCTTGCCGGGATAATTGAATGGTTAATTGTATTCCCTTGCCGGGATTTCTTGTAATTGTTGTTACTCCCCTCGCACTTGAGTTGCGGTCGTTGTTTGGGTGAGTTCTTGGTTATTAAATGTTGAGTATCGGGTTGCACGCCGCAACGGTATTGAATATCGAGGATCGGGTTGTACGCCGCAACGGTATTGATTGTCGAGGATCGGGTTGCACGCCGCAATGGTATTGATTGTCGAGGATCGAGTTGCACGCCGCAATGGTATTGATCATCGAGGATCGAGTTGCACGCCGCAATGGTATTGATTGTTGAGAATCGGGTTGCACGCCGCAACGGTGGTATCTATTGAGGATCGAGATGCGTGCCGCAACGGAGTATGGACTGAGTGTATTGTGTTCGTACTTAGAGACTTCCTGTATTTTCGTTATCAGTTGTTATTGTTCAGCTTTACTTCTTCACCGATGATTTATATATTTAGACTGTAGAACCCCACAACATGCTACCCCCCTCTTTAACTGTTAGATTAGTGTATTTCCTGTTATTGCATATGTATCTGTATAGGTTATTTGTGGTAGGTCCTGTCTAGCCTCGTCACTACCTCGCCGGGGTTAGGCCAGACACTTACCAGCATATGGGGTCGGTTGTGCTGATGCTAAACTTCTGTGCTCTTTTGCACAGATCACGGTACCGGAGCAACTTTTGGACCAGAGCAGTAGTTGATTGGGAGTTGAGTTCAGTCTAGGGACAATCGAGGTAGCCTTGCTGACGTTCGTAGGCCGGAGTCCCTTCCTATGTTACTCAGTTTTTTATCACTTGTATAGAAGAAAACATCACTATAATTTTGTTCAGACTTTGTATGTAGTATTTTATAGATGTTCGTGAGTTAGTGACTCCAGTCTTGGGTAGAGGTTGAAGTTGAATTCTGCATTCGTTTTTAGGTTATTTATATTAAAGAATTCCATTTTTATGGTAATTGCTTCCTTGTTTCTAATATTGTCGATGTTTGCTAAAAGAGGTAACTGGTAATTGGCTTGCCTAGCTCCTACTAGTAGGCGCCATCACGACTCCCGATGGTGGGAAGTCCGGGTCGTGACAAGTTGGTATCAGAGCTCTAGGTTACATAGGTCTCGCTACTCACGGACAAACTTGGTAGAGTCTGAGGGATCGGTACGGAGACGTCTGTATTTATCCCCTAGAGGCTACGGAGTTAGGAAAAATCTCGCTTTATTCTTTCTTGAAGTGCAGTTTTGTTTCCCAAACACCAGTTGAACTTCTACTCTGTTCTTTCGCATATGGCGAGAACACGTGCTTCTTCATATACCATGCCGCAGTCTGATACCCCAGCAGCGGCCCCAATGGCGGAGCCTCAGGTCGGTTTTGAGGAGGAGGTTCCTGTCCCAGTAGTTCCGATGGGCCCAGCTCAGGTCCTAGAGGGATTCATTACCATTTCAGTTCTTCAGGACACTCTAGTCCGATTGGTAGGCTTCATGGAGAGTGTCATTCGAGCAAGTCTGCTTCCAGGAGTTCAGCCAGCGGTGGCAGATCAGTCGGGTACAGAGGTTCAGGTCGGGAGTGAGGTCACTTTTCAGGAGACGACCAATGTGGGCCGTAGAGTTGAGGTGGTCCTGCCACAGCGAGGCAGTCATAGGTCGGATAAGAGGCCCCGTCATGCAGGCAGATTCAGTGGTACCTCGTCTGGAGGTAGAGGTGCTTATGGTAGAGGCCATCCTCCCAGGCCCTTTCAGTCAACTCCCCATGTCACTCGTGGTTCTTCAGGTGGTCATTTAGGTTGATAGGTCCAGTCTCAGTTCCATCAGCTGCAGCGTTCATGTAGGTGTTATGAGTGTGGTGAGTATGGTCACAACATGAGGGTTTGCCCGAGGTTAGGGGTGCTCAGCTGCAGCAGATGAGGTCTTGCCATGCTTGCGGTGATCCGAGGCACATTGTCAGATATTGCCCTCGAGTTTATAGCAGCTTCCAGCATCAGAGTTCTCATGTTATGAATCAGGCACCGGGGGTTCCACAGCCTGCCCAGCCAGCTAGGGGCGTTGGCAGACGTGTTAGAGGTGGAGGTAGATGTCTTAGAGGTGGAGTTGAGGTCGCCAGAGGTAGGGGCCAGCCAGCAGCTAGGCAAGAGGCTGATTCTTTAGGTGCAGACATTACAGGTACAATTCTGATTTGTATTAGAGATACTTCAGTGCTAATTTACCCTTGGTCAACGTATTCGTATGTGTCGTCCTATTTTGCACCCTACCTGATTATGCCCAGTGATGCTTTGGGTATTCCTGTTTATGTATCTATACCGGCGGGCGACTCCATAGTAGTCGACCGGGTGCATCGTTTCTGTGTGGTTGTGTTTGAGGGTCTTGAGACCCGTGTTGATTTATTGCTTCTAGACATGGTGGATTTTGATGTTATATTGGGGATGGATTGGTTGTCCCCGTATCATACGATCTTGGATTGTCATTCCAGGACCGTGACCTTGGCTTTGCCAGATGTACCCCAAATTGGAGTGGAGAGAGACCCCAGGACATGCCAGTATTATTCCATATGTTAAGGCTCGACGCATGGTCGAAAAGGGGTGTTTAGCTTATTTGGCATATGTTCGTAATTCCAGCACAGAGGTTTCTTCTATTGACTCTGTTTCTATTGTTCGGGAGTTCCCAGAGGTTTTTACTTCAGACCTGCCGGGTATGCCGCCCGACAGGGATATTGATTTCTGTATTGATCTGGCCCCAGGCACGCAGCCCATTTCTATTTAGCCATATTGTATGGCCCCGCTAGAATTAAAGGAGTTAAAGGACCAGTTGCAAGACTTGCTAGAGAATGGTTTTATCAGGCCTAGTGTTTCTCCTTGGGGTGCGCCGGTGCTATTAGTGAAGAAAAAGATGGATCGATGAGGATGTGCATTGAATACCAGCAATTGAACAAGGTGACGGTAAAGAACAAGTGTCCACTACCGAGGATTGATGAATTGATTGACCAGCTTCATGGTGCGAAGGTGTTTTCAAAGATAGACTTAAGATCTGGCTACCATCAGCTAAGGATTTGGGCGTATGATGTCCCTAAGACAGCATTTCGCACTCGGTACGGGCATTATAAGTTTTTTGTAATGTCATTTGGGTTGACCAATACCCCAGCAGCATTTATAGAGTTGATGAACCGAGTGTTCAAGCCACATTTAGACTTGTTTGTGATAGTCTTTATTGATGATATTCTCGTGTACTCCCACAGTCAGGAGGAGCACGAGCATCACCTCAGAGTGGTTCTTCGGACTCTGAAGGATAGTCAATTGTATGCTAAGTTCTCAAAGTGTGAGTCCTGGTTGAGTTCAGTTGCATTTCTGGGTCATGTAGTATCAGTAGAGGGCATTCAGGTAGACTCGAAGAAGATTGAGGCAGTCAAGAATTAGCCTCGACCAGCTTCAGCGACAGAGATTTGGAGTTTCTTAGGATTAGCAGGATATTATCGATGGTTCGTGGAGGGGTTTTCATCTATAGCAGCCCCGATGACCAGGTTGACCCAGAAGGGTGCCCAGTTCTAGTGGTCAGATGAGTGCGAGTAGAGCTTTCAAAAGCTCAAGACAGCTCTGACTACGACGCAGATATTGGTTTTTCCCATAGGTTCAGGGCCTTATACAGTTTATTGTGATGCTTCCCGTATTAGGCTTGGCGCAGTATTGATGTAGGACGGTAGGGTAATTGCTTATGAGTCGAGGCAGTTGAAGATTCACAAGAAGAATTACCCAGTCCATGATCTAGAGTTGGCAGCCATTGTTCATGCTTCGAAGACTTTGAGGAATTACTTATATGGTGTGACGTGTGAGGTGTACACTGATCACAAGAGTCTGCAATACTTGTTCAAGCAGAAAGAGTTGAACTTGAGGCAGTGGAAATGGTTGGAGCTATTGAAGGATTATGATGTTACTATTTTGTACCACCCGGGGAGAGCCAATGTGGTGGCAGATGCATTGAGTAGGAAGTCAGCCAGCATGGGTAGCCTTGCTTATGTTCTGGTCAGCCAGAGACCACTTGATTTGGGTATTCAGGACTTGGCCAATCGGTTTGTGAGGTTGGACATTTCTGAGCCTAGC
>MDKF010332775.1:0-10560 GCA_026770625.1 Nicotiana glauca | reverse complement strand
ATCCGGTTGACTTTTCCAACTTAAGCTTACTCAAAAGAGACTAAGTGTCTCAAACCTTACCAAAACCTCTCTGAAACCGAACCAACCAACCCGATAACATATAATACAGTTGAACAAGACAATAAGAAGCAGAAATGGGGAAAGCGAAGCGGTAAATCATGAAACGACCGGCCGAGTTTTAAGCTATGTTGTTTGGAATCTCCAAAATGTTACTATACCCATATCGGAATCTCCAAAAATATTATTGTACCAATATAGAATCTTACAAAAATGCATTACTTTCAGAGGAATCGATACAAACCAAGTGACAAAATTCCTCATTGTATCGATATTTTGCTAATAGAAACTAGTAATTGTTGGGATATATACTATTAACCATGGATTTTGGTCTGGATATAGTATTTATTATGGAACAATTATTTATTCAATTTTAATAAAGTTTTAAATAGATCGTATATTAATTTGTGTCTGTTACTTATATAGTAAATGATTTAGTGTATCAGTTTAGCTTATACACATAAGATTAAATCATCGGTTCTTATAAGTATAAAAATCATGTTCACAATCTAATAATGGAATTGGATAAATCATTATGAATGATTGTAGTACACGATTAAATATGATTTATCTTGATTATGGGAATGGTTTAGTTCTGACTTCTTGTGCTAGTACATTTTGTATGTATTGAACGAATCAAGTAGTGATAAGTATTTTATACTGACTTAATAAAATAACTTCTCTAGCCACTAGAGGACGGGCTTGTGGACTATTTCGCTCTTACTTGAAAGCTCTTTTCGCGATCACGATCACGCTTCAAGAGATCATTATCGATTTTATGTTTGATTAAAATCTATGATTATGTGTTGTCTATATTACATGCAAGTGATCCTGGCCATTTGCTTCCGCTGTTTATACCTATTTTCTATCAGCTGGTATTAGAGCCCACTTGCATCTAAATAGATAATCTCGAATATCTATGTGTACGAATATATATATGTATATATATGATTGTTGATTGTTGATCGGTGAATTAAGAAAATCGAAAAGAAAAGAAAAACGGAGGTTACTGTTTGATCCGTTACGGCGGAAAGGCCGTGGAAAGCCTGATCAAGTAACCTGTTAGAATTTCTCAAAAGTTTGTTTTTCTACTCAACAAAACAAAGGATTGAAAGTTTTCGCTCGTTTCGGATTTACAATGATGGTTGAACTTTGCCATGTGTATACTTAATGGAGTATGCTATTTGCTCTCTATACCTAGTTTTAATTTTTAAAAAGGAAAAAGGAATGAAGTTACTGTTCTTCTCGATTTTTGAGAAATAACGGCTGCAGTTTTTTTTTGCTTGAGTGAGCCATGGCCAACTAGAGTTTTCATTAAGTAAAGGGTCTTTATGATTGGGGTAAAGCTAGTTCGCATTGTGCTTTTGGATTGTAATTATCTGTGTGGCACTGTTATAAGACACCATGAAGATTCCTTTTGATAGCCAACAACAGTGGCTGCTAGATCTTTTTATGATAAGCTTTTTCTCAAAGCAAGCCAAAAGGTTCCTTGTTGAGTCTTGTCCCCTTGTTCAAGGCTATACGTGACTTTTGGTTAGTTTAAAGTTGTGCTTGCTTTATTTAAAACTTGAAAGTCAACGCTGGTGACTTTCAGATTTTCAGTCACCTAATTTTGACCAAGTCTTAAGTACTGTTATTTTTTACTAAGTTAAGCTTTGCTTTAAAAAAAATTGTTGAGTTGAATAGCCGGGCATTATTCACCTCTCATGTATGTATAATTGAGTATAAATTAAGAATTTTATGATTACTATACGAGTACTACAAAGTGGTTTGTTTATTTGAATCATTGAAAATTCTTATCACTTAATTTATACATGTGAGATGATGTTATAAGTGGGTTAAGAATTTGTGATTGTTAAATGGTTATCACTAAGATGATTTATTTATTTTGAATCACCAAAAATTCTTAATAGCTTTATATATGTATGACTATATCAACACATGGATTGAGAGTTATGATTAATAAATAGGATTCACAAAAATGATCTATTTATTTGAGTTATGAACAAATATACTCAATGTACTATGTGAAAAATTGTTCTTGATTAGTTTACGCTAGTGGTCGAGGTTTTATCTACCAATTTAGGTTTACCTCTTAATAATAGTGATGTTATATTTATTCATGAGAAGAGATATTAAGGAGTTCATCCAAATTAATGAAATGTAATATCTTGGATTTTCATGTATATAAAACGAGAAGACAATTTGATGTAAGAGAAATTTTTGTGCATCTTACCCAAAGAAAGGACATAATCCATGTCATGTGCTCATGAAATAATTATAAGGATAATAGAAAGCATGATCATATTTATTTTAATCCATGAGAATGTCAAAAACGGTTAATCTCTAAATTTGGCCATGGATTTGGAGGTCATAGATGACGAAATTCAATTGACTTGAAATTTATTAGATCCATTAAAAACGACCCGGTGAGAAACACTCACTGTTATGCAGTGAATCACGTTGTTTTCTGGTGTTTCGAGGTCTTTTAGATGGGGTTTTAAGCAGTTTATTGGATTAAGTAAGCTTTAAATATGACAAACCATTCTTTATAAATCGGTTTTATTTGTTTTAAATTTGGAACATGATTATACATGATGATTTAATTTAATATGATATACGTAAATGATGTAAATCACATTGGTTGGATCTTAAATTCGCCTAAAAAGACTTATTCGAATTTGATCTAGTTTTGATGATCATCATCTCTAATTGACTTGAAATTTGGTGGGTTCATCGAAAACGACCTAATAAGAAACACTCACTGCTATATAGTGAATTATGTCGTATTTCGGCAGTTCAGAGTCATTTAGATGGGTTTTGTAATGACCCGACCATCGTTTTGATTTTTAGAACCATGTTCCCCTAAATAAGACTCTCTGTATGTGATTTTATTATTTTATGACTTACAGGGATGGTTAGTTCGGGATTTGGAAGAGTTCGGATTGAAATCGGAACACTTGGTTCCTTAAGTTGACCTTAAAAAGCTAAGTTTGACTTCAGTCAAAGTTTTAAGTAAATGACCTCGGAATTAGGATTTGCCAGTTCTAATAGGTTTGTATGATAATTTTGGACTTAAGCATATGTTCGTATCGGGTTTTGGATGACCCGGGAGCGTTTTGACGCCTAATAGTGAAAGTTGGTTCTTTGAAGGTTTTTGAAGTTCTTTAAATTTGGTTCGAAGTAGGTTTTGGTGATATCGAGATCCAAATGGAATTCTAAGATAGGTAATAGTTTTGTTATGTCATTTAAGACTTGCACGCAAAATTTGGCGTCATTTCGAGTTGATTTGATAGGAATCAGACGCGCGAAAATATTTTTAGAAGTTTTTGAGTTCATGAGTTAATCCATGCGTTTTCGCGTCCAATTTGTGGTTTTTGATGTTATTTCAGTATTTTGATTCGTGGGGGCAAATTCGTGTGATGTTTTTATACTTGTGTGGTTGTTTGGTGTGGAGCCCCGAGGGCTCAGGTGAGTTTCGGACACTTTTGGAAGAGGAGGATGCTTCAGTTTATTCTTGGCTAGTATTGCAGGTATCGCAATTGCAAGAAATGATTCGCATTTACGAGGAAGCCTAATCAGGACATAACTCTCATTTGCGAGATTTCCAGTCGCATTTGTGACCTTGACAGGGTTCGCATATGCGACCTTGGCAGTGGGAGCCCAGGTTCGCATTTGCAAACCAGGTGTCACAAATGCGACATCTGCAACCTATACACAGTCTTATTAAAAGCGGGACTTAGACCATTTAACTCATTTTTTTAATCTCTTGGGCAATTTTGGAGCTTCAAAAATGGGGATTTCAACCTAGCTATTGAAGGTAAGTAATTTCTACCTAATGTGAATTTAATACATAGATTTTGGGTAGATTTTAACATGTAAATTTGTAAAATTTACGGATTAGATGAAAAAACTAAGTTTTGGATAAAAATAGGATTTGACCACGAAATTGGTTATGGAATTTGGTAAAAATTATATATTTTAGTTCATGAGGTTATGGGTAATAAATTTCTTCAAAAAAAAAAAAAATTCGAAATCGAGGAACATGAATTTTAGGGATTCTTCAAATAGGCTTGGAAAATCACTTTGATAGTTAGGATATGAACTTTAGAACGTATATTGATTATTTTATATAATACTTGTCTAGTTTCAAGTCGTTTGGAATCGAAGTGAGGGTTTGAGCACAAGCTAGGACCGGAAAGTAGGCTTTGAGGCGAAGTAAGTTTCTTTTCTAACCTTATAAGAGGAAATTAACCTCTGTTTGTGGGAGTCTACGTACGCACGAGATGACGAGAGTCCGCACGTAACTACTAATTATGTTATTGTCCGGGTAGTCTAGGACCCATATCATGCTATACTTGAAATATTTGCACTCTACTTGTTACTTAATTGCTTAAGTCATACTGAAAATTGATAAAAGAATTGTAAAAGGTTAAATTTCACTTACTTAAAATTATGAAATGGACACTTGACTGTTATTGAAAATTTGTGCTTCTTTGAAGTATTTTCTATTTGTGGAGCGAGTCGAACGCCTTGGTAGTAGATAGATGCATCTATGGTTTGTGCCGTTTGACCCTCGACAGTGCATAGTTTGATATTTTTGTATTGGATTGGACCGTACAACCTCGGCATAATTTGCGCATGTTAAATCTTTGGAATTAATTATAATTGATATTGTTTATTGACTTGAGATATAAATTGTCAAATGATGGAAAATAAACTTGAGATATACTCTTAGTGGAAGAAGTGTTATTTATTCCGATCATTGAGTTTCTGCTATATTTATGTAATCCGTGCTTAGTTATTATTTTGACATCTTATTGTTAGCCCATATTAAGTATCGAAGTTGACCCCTCATTGCTACTTCTACGGGGTTAGATTGGATATTTACTAGGTATATGTTATTTATGTGCTCACACTACACTTCTGCACTTGATGTGCAGGATCTGAGGCAGTTGCATCTGGATATCAGTCTGGTGCGCACACTTGATCCCTGCTACGAGATTATATGGTGAGCTGCTTTTCGAGCCGTTCTGCAGCAGCTGGAGTCCTTTTGTTATTGTTCTGTCTATTTTATTTCAGACAGTAGAGTAGTAATCTTTTGTATATTCTACTAGTTGCCCATACTCTTGTGACATCAGGAATTGGCACACACGCTAGTAGACTTGTGGTTTTGGTCCATTTTCAATGGATATGATTGCACTCAGTGATTTTCATTTTATTTATTTTAAATCCATTATTTTTTAAATATTTTGAATTAATGAAAGTTCAATTACTTGGAAAAATCTTTTAAAAAGATAAATCGCGTGGTTAGTTCATAGTTGGCTTTCCTAGCAGCAGTGCTGGGCGCCATCACGACCTATAATAGAATTGGGTCGTGACATTAATAAAAAAAGAGTTATTATAAACTTTTAAAATCTATGTTTTAAATGATTCCTAGCAGGAAATGGAAAGAGTAATAATTCATGGTTAGGAAATAAAATTTTATAGGGTAAAATATGTTTATACTAAATGATCGCATGAGGAAGCAATATGTGGAGCCAAAAATAGAAGATAGTTGAATCTGAAGGCAACGATCCCGTCTCTTACCGGAGAGAATGATACTCTTAAAGATAAAATAAATGCCTTTCACCCGGTAGCATTTAATGTGGAATATTATACAACATTAAGTACACGACATGTTACAAATAATATGGCATCAACTGCCTGCCGTTACACATTCTTCAATGGCCCTCATAATTTACATTAAAGGGGGGATTGATCCTAGGACCTTGTTCCTTATGTGCATCTATAAATAGGAGTTATATTATCATTGTAAAGGACACAAAATTTCTGACAAACATACGCTACACTCTATTGAAAGCTTAATATAATTTTATCTTCTTGTTTACTGATATCGTCGCTATTGTACCCGAACACCTTGCTCCCAAAATTACTGTTCCTGATATTTTATCTTCATCTCAAGGCTAAGTATTATAATTTTTTCTAATTCATCTATTATTTTAGGATAAATTAATTTACTTGTCTATAAACCACATATAAATTTAACTGTACCATTTTACGGGTAAATAGTTTGGCACCCACCATGGGGCATAGACAGTTGTGTAATTAAGTTGGTCCTTGCCTCTTTTATTAAAGTCTTTTATTTTTTGTTCTTAGAAAATGATAATAGAAAATGGTAGATAATGGTGTTAGCAACACATGCAACCTTGAGGCCCAAGGAAATCATCCTCGGCACAAGGATTCAATATGTGATACCCGCAGTGAGGGGAACGAGGCCACACCGGTCCACGGCAGGCGGTACCCGTGACATGTTCGGGAGGCGACTCCTTATGATGCTGAAGAACAACACGTTGTCGAAGAGGTAAGGGTTCTAGAAGAGCAACAAGAAGCCATTTTAGGTCATCTCATACGGCAGGATAAGGTTATGACAGCTGAAGCAAGCATTATCGGGTTCTTCCAATAACGCGAATGGACGAGGTCCAATTCTTCCCAGTGCCCCCACAAATCAAACCACTCAGAGGGCCGACAATAGACTCCAAGGGTAAGGTCGGCTTTGATGGGGCTGGGGGAGCGGATCCGGTCACAACAACGAGAGTGATCCCTTCAAAACCAAATTCATAAAGTTTATAAGGGAAGTGAACGCCCGCATGGACCAAATTTCGGGCGTGCCACCAGTGCTGTAGCACTCCAAGGGTAAGGTCGGCTTTGATGGGGCTGGGGGAGCGGATCTGGTCACAACAACGAGAGTGATCCCTTCAAAACCAAATTCATAAAGTTTATAAGGGAAGTGAATGCCCGCATGGACCAAATTTCGGGCGTGCCACCAGTGCTGAAAGGGCAGGACTTAAAGAAGTACACTCAATTTCCGTACAAACCAAGCGCAGCACCAGAATTGATCCCGAAGTAGTTTAAAATGTCCGACGTGCCGAAATATGACGGGACTTCAGATCTTCAAGAGCATATCACCACCTATACAACGACGGTGAAGGGAAATGATTTAGCTCCTCACGAGATTGAATCAGTTTTGCTAAAGATATTCGGTGAGAAAGGTGCTCACGGATTCATAGACTCATTCGAGATGCTCATGGATTCTTTCATTAAGGCCTATGACGGGGCCAGAGAGGTGCTGGCCCAAAAGGCCGATATATTCAAGATTGCACAAGGAGAGTTCGAGTTGCTGCGAGATTCATAACCCAATTCCATAAAGAAAGGATATTGCTACCGGCCCTTCTGGATGAATGGATCACTGAAGCATTCATTAAGAGTTTGAATCCGAGGAGTTCTGATGCTTCTCGAAAGTTGAAAGAAAGCTTGCTTGAGTTCCAAGAGACAACTTGGGTAGATGTTCACAACTGGTATAAGTCAAAGATAAGGATTGAGGATGATCATCTCGGCATCCCGGCATCGATTAATGTTCAAGAGAAGAATAAAGAGAAATTAAAAGATGATTTTGATACAGATAGATGGTATTTGAGGAGCCGCTTTTTTCCCTATGAACAAGCCAAAGGATGGGACATAGGTTTTTGATTGATAGACAGGTTCGTTACTAATAGACGAACTGATCGCGACCAGAACAACATATCATTACAGGACAAGGAAACGTTAGGTTCTCGAGAGTCTTCCTATCCAAGAATTTTAGAATATAACTTCTACATCAGTGTATTAGAGTTGGTGTCAGCTATGAGGAGAATTAAAGAAGTATGGTTCCCAAAGGAAATGAGATCTGATCCTAGCTAGAGGGATCTTAATTTATAGTACGAATACCATGGGGCAAATAGTCACCGGACCGGAGACTGCTGGCATCTGCGCGAAGAGGTGGCGACACGACTGAAAGATGGTCGCCTCATGGAAATTTTAAGTGACCGCGCTAAAAACAATAATGATCACAATCATGACAACACGGAGCCCTCAAAAGTAGGAGAAGATCCACGCAATTGACGATCAATATGATTTTTGAGGGAAACAAGATTAATGGTGTTAGATTCTCGGCGGAAAAAAAGATGAAGGTGTTGATAACCCATAGCAAGAGGCTTTGGGAAGTCGCTGAAGATGACATCACTTTTATAAAGGAGGATGTAAATGGATTGTTGCTACCACATAAAGATGCATTGGTAATCTCTTTAAATGTATTAGATTTTAAAATTAAACGTGTTCTGGTGGATCTAGGAAGTTTGGACAATATTATTCAATGAAGGGTATTGGGTTAAGCCAAGCTCAACGAAAGCATCATTCCATCCATAAAACTCCTCGATGGGTTTAACCAAGCAAGTATGATAACTCCAGGAGAGATCCTGCTACCCACGAATGCCGAAGGGGTGATGAAGACGACCCTTTTCGAGGTGGTGGATGGTGATATGGGTTAAAACATTATCCTGGGAAGACCATGGTTGCACGACATAATGGTTGTACCATCAATGATCACCAGTTGCTGAAATTCCCAACTCGTGAGGGAATTAAACAAATAAAAGGCGATCAACCGGTGGCAAGGAGATGAATGCAATTTCAGTCTCCAGTAGAAAAGGAAAATACCATGTGGCATAGCAATTACAGGAACCGACACCTACTCCCGAATCAAATAAAGTTAACCAGGGGAAAGAGGCGTTGGAATCTTATTAGGTGCCAAGGTGTTTCCAGGTACCAGAAGAGACGAGCGTAACAAAATTTACAGCGAAAGAGCTTGAGCAAGTTGCAGTATTCGAAAATTCCTTGAAGAGGAAATTCCACCTTGGGACAAGATTGTCTGGATTTATAGAGTTTATTAAATTAATGTCTATTGTTTTGCGTGGTTGCATGTGGATATGATAGGTATCCCGCCGAAAGTAGCCATATACAAGCTAAGCTTGGATCCCAGCATCCCTTCAGTGAGACAAGAAAATATCCTATCGCTAAAGCCCGAAACAAATTCGTCAAAAAAAGGCAACTCGCCTACTTGATATCAGTTCAATCCGAGACGTAAAGTATCCAGACTGGCTAGATAACTTAGTAGTAGTTCCAAAGAAGAATAATAAATTTCGCATGTGGGTAGATTATAAGGGCTTAAATAAGGCGTGCTCAAAGGACTCGTTCCCATTGCCGAACATTGATCAAATTATTGATGCAATGGCGGGGCATGGGTTAATGAGTTTCCTTGATGCTTACATCGGGTACAACCAATTTAAGATGAACCCAGAGGATCAGCAAAAAACTTTGTTCATAACAAATTTCGGCACATAGTGCTATAATGTGATACCCTTCGGGCTAAAGAAAACTGGAGCCACTTATCAGCGGCTCGTAACAAAATGTTTGAAAAAAAATATAAGGAAAACCATGGAAGTTTATATAGACGATATGCTTGTTAAGTCTTTGAACGCAAGTGATCATCTTAAACACTTGCAAGAAACTTTTGACATCCTAAGGAAGCATAACATGAAGCTTAACCCCAAGAAGTGTGCGTTCGAGTTCAGCTCCGGCAAGTTCCTAGGATTCCTGGTGTCACAAAAGAGGATTGAGGTTAACCCCAATAAAATCAAAGCCATCGAGGACATCTTGGACCAGCTATCAAGCGTAAAAGAGGTTCAAAGGCTCACAGGGAGATTGGCCGCTTTGAGCAAATTCATTTTTCTGTCTTCAGAGAAATGCCATCATTTCTTCCCGTTACTCAAAAAGAAGAACAACCTTGAATGGACCCCGGAATGTTAGTAGGCTTAAGGGATTTGAAAAGGTACTTGTCAAGTCCTCCATTATTATTGAAATCGGAGGAAGGCTAAAAAATCAATCTAGCAGTCTCAGAGGTAGCGGTAAGCACCATTTTAGTCCGTGAGGACGAAGGTATGCAATCTCCTATTTATTACGTTAGTAGAATTATAACGGGAGCAGAAACTTGCTACCCACATTGGGAGAAGTTGGCCTTAGCCCTCGTAGTCGCCGTTCGAAAGCTAAGGCCTTATTTCTAATATCACCTGATAGTTGTGGTGGCCACATTTCCATTGCGGAATATCCTCCATCAACTCATGCTTTTAGGTAGGCTGGCCAAATGGGCCGTCAAAATGAGTGAATTTTAAATAGAATATAAACCTAGGACTACGATTAAGTCACAATTTTTGACCGACTTTGTGGCAGATTTTAGTCCGGAATTGTTACCTTTGGCAACCAAAGAAGTAGTGATGGTGTCAGAATTGACATTAGGAGACCCTATTTATGGGTAAAGCTTCCAACGTAAAAGGGTATAGGCTCGGCATAGTAATACTGCGCCTTTGGGAGAAACCGTAAGGTAGGCCATAAAAATGATTCCTCTGACTAATAATGAAGCAGAGCATGAAGCTTTGATTGCATGGCTCGAGTTGGTCCGGGGACTAGATTTCGAGGTCATAGAAATAAAATACGACTCCCAGCTGGTGGTGTGAGCACGTGATTTTTGCCCTATATGAGAATCACTCCCAAAAATTTAAAAAATAAAATAATTTTGCTTGTTTGCAATTGTTGTGAATTTTGTGATATTTTTAGTAATTGTTTGCATTTGTG
>MU783184.1:0-37584 GCA_026770625.1 Nicotiana glauca | reverse complement strand
CTCCCCAGCAGAGTCGCCAGAGCTGTCACACCTCCTTTTGGCGCGCCCCTCTTTCGAGGGAGTGTATAAAGAAGTTTTTTCCAATTTAAGTGACAATATTCGAAACGGGATTATTTTGTTTATTTCAGAGTCGCCACTTGGAATAAATTAAAGGTGTCCCAAGTCACTGATTTATTTAAATCCCGAATCGAGGAAGTTTCGACTTTCCTAATGAAGTCTGCGAACCATAAATTCTAAGTAAGGAATTCTGTTGATCCGAGGGAAGGTGTTAGGCACCCTCGGCCCCCGTGGTTCTAGCACGGTCGCTTAAACTGTTATAAATGGCTAAAATATCTGATTCTAATACATGTTATGAATCACGTGCTTTTAAATGATTCTAGACCGCTTTTATTAACTTGAAACTGTACGCTCGGCATTTTCGGATAAGATGGATCTAATCTTGACCTGGACTGACGAATATGTGGATCAAAAATGTGCCTGGGTCATTCATTTTAACTTATGCCGATTTAAAGCGATTATTAGACTAGGCAAAAATTGATTTATCTAGAAAATGTCCGTTGAGGTTATTTCCCATTAGGACCTATACAAGACGGTATCGCATTTGTGACTTGCTAAATTAGGACTAAGGTTGACCGAAGGGTATAAAGTGATAAGGAGATTAATCAACTATGTCATGAAGAAATAATTCGCAATGGCTTATTATTAGATGTGAGCCTGTTTATCTTGGATTTCACTACTCTTAATCCGATGTTAATTGATGAATTCGAAACTAGGTGACCAGAGTCGAACTAGTATGGGAGTCCAGGGCCCTGGCTACTTATATTGTTTGCTTGACTACAAATAGGTTAAAGGAAATCAAGCGGAGAAACTCGATGTGATTCAGGCTATCCTATATTAGTGGCTAAATAAATCAAACTACCATCTCAACATGCTCAAACTACTTGGCTTTAACGAATTGTTTATCTAAAGTTTCAATACAAATCCCAGTCCGAACTTGCTAGCTTTTACACAATTCGAATTTCATTAACATTATACAAATCCAACATATAAAAAAAAACAGAAACTAGGTAAGCATAAGCACGAATAAAAAACTAGTGTCTATTTTTAACGATGATTTCCGGGGTAGCACTTCATTTCAAAATCCGATCTCTCGGTTCAAACAGTTACATCAGCTGTGTTTCGAAGGCATACCTGGAATTCGAAAGCAAAGAAAGATGGAGGGAAAGAGATCAGTAAGTAGTTCGACAATAAACAATAGCAAACACAGCAGCAACAGATCCCAGCAACAAACCAAAACCACTATGGAACAGTAGTATATAACCCGGGGAAAAATCAAAATCTCAGGAAAAGAAATCCGACCCACAGCGAACTTGAGAAAACCCACACAGCAAGAACTCCAAGACCAATCAGCAAACGAAACAGCACTTAAGTAAACTCAAAAGAAACTTATGAACTGAAAAATAGAGCAGACTTAAACCGAGCGACAAGGTTAATGGAACGATATTTTCCTTTAGCTTTTCTCTACTGTTTTTTATTCCAGAATGGTATCTATTCCCAGTGTGTATTTCAGAATGTATATGGTCTGTTTTCCAGGATGTATATCTTTTGTTCTAATCTCTGAACCTATCGTTTTCCCAAAGCTGGACAGGACTTTTCAAGGACTGGAAATCAGAAACTCGAAGAGAACTCTTAAGCTTCAAACTGATAGGCTAAAAACTGTCTGGAAAAGACTCTTAAGACTCAAGAATTCCTCCCCAAAACTCTCAAAAACTGATGGCTAAAAAGCCCCCCCCCCCCAACTTTTCTGAAACTCCCCATTTTATCACCCAACTGAACCAACCCTGCAGCCCCTTTTTAATTGTTTTAAACTGATTAAAACCCATGTTATTCCCTCTGTTTTCCACTTTCATTTGTCTAAGTATGTGTTTTAATTTAAAATTATTTGAAGTTCAGAAATTAAGTGGAATACTCTGCTCCCAGCAGGTTCCACTCACTTACCCCATGTGCATTGCACTTTTTCAGCATTAACTAAAGTTGGTTTCTCATTTCCTATTACTTAATGCCCAACTACTTAAAATCTGAAGGTTTACAGGCAGCATTGTTTGATTCGGATCCCCTATTAATTCTAACTTTTGAAACTATTGAATTACATTGAGGATATGTCAGTTTATTAATGGCAGAACATTTAAACTAAAACCCATCTTCAGGTTTTCAAAAATCCTTAGCTACAATTCTGTAATCCCATTAGAACTTCAGCTATAACCAATTCATTTCCTAAACACAAACCAATCAGACTTCAATTCAATAGTTATTCAAAAAATGGAATTAACAAGTATTTAGACACTACTGTCCTACTGTTCTAAACAAGACTTTATAACTAATTGACGATGTTCGTTAAATCGATTACAACACGCATAATCAATAACAAATAATCGACAAACAAGTTAATGATTCACAGCAATTAGGCCGAAGACAGGAGAAATACGAAACTAATTATTCGACGACGCTAATCGAAACGAATACATACTCTATGGCAAACACAATCCAATAAACAAAACAGAAACCAAATTGACCAAATAAAAGGTCTGAGAGGAAGAACAAAAAAAATGAGAAAAATCGAAAAATGATAGAAATAACACACTTAACTAACACACAAATATACAAATGGATAAGGATAGAAGAAAGAAAGGAAATACCTCAAACAATGAAGAATCAGGAACAAACAGACTTGGACCATTTTGGACTTCGAAGCTTTTTGAGGCCAAACAGGATTTAATCAAGTGTTCTCAAGTGAGAACACTTCGACTAAAGCCTGTTGAAACCTCAAAAAAATCCTCAACAGACAAAAAAAAATCTTCTGGGGTTCTTGGGGGCTCGGATTGGGGTTCAAAGGGTTTGGGCTTGATTCAAACAAAAACAAACTTGGTAGGGTCATGAGGGAGGTCAGGTGAAGGCTTTGTGTGAGTTTGGGGCTGAATGGAAGCGGCGCCGCCACTAGGAAGCAGTGGCAGCTACTAGGGTTCTTGGTAAAGAATTAAATTTCGAAGAGTTCTAATGTTGTTCGAAGGGAAACGTGTGTGGCTTTGGGGAAGGGGTGGTCCGGTGGCTTCAGGGTGTTAGTTTGATGGTCGTTGGTATAGGTTGGTTTTGGCTCGAATCTTCGATTGAAGATTCAAGAAGTTCCGGCTTGATTCGAGATAAGCCGTGTTTGGGGTTGTAATGGGGAGGTCTCGGAGGTGCTATGGTGTAAAAATGGAGGTCATTGGCCTATCGGAACCGCCATGAGGTAATTTTCTGTAGGCGGTGGGCGGTGGTTGGATGGTGGCGTTACCTGGTCTCTGAGAGAGACGAAAAAAGGGGGGGTCTGGGGTTTGAGACGGGTAAGGGGCTTTAGGGTATTAAAATTACCCTTTTAATCCTAACCGTTAGATTATAATAATCAACGACTAGGATCAATCGAGCTAATCTCAAACGGGGTCGTTTGGAGTGGTAACGGGGTCGTTTGGTTTAATGATGGGGCTGGGTCGAGACGGGTAACGGGTCGGGTACAGGGAATGGGTATGGAAGGATTAATCTTGGCCATTGATCAATTTGAGATCAATGGCCCAGATCAAGCGTGGTCAATACGACGTCGTCTGGACGTCTCTGAGGTGGGTTGATTTGGACCGGGTATAGACAGTGTTTTGGGCCTGGTTTTGGTCTAAATTAAAATGGCCCAGTCTGTTTTTCTCTTTATTTTCCATTCCTTTTCTTTTCTTTTAATTCCTAATTAAAACATTAAAAATCCTAAAGAAAAATCAAATTAACTTCTACTAACAATTAATGCACATAATTAAATAACAATTAAAAATAAATCACACAACTAGACCTTTAAATGCTAAATGTGAAGCGTATTATTATTTTTTGTAAAACAAACTTAATTACTCCTAAAAATTCCTAAATGTAACTGCAACATATTTTTATATTTTATATTAATTTAACAAATAAACACGCACAGACGAAAAATGCAAATAATAATTAAGAAATTACGCAAAATTCATAGAAAATCACACACAACATAAAATTATTTTATTTTGAATTTTTGGGAGTAATTCTCATATAGGGCAAAAATCACGTGCTCACAACATTATCTATGGACATCCAAGGGGGAGTGTTATGATAAATATCACATTATGGTGGATGTGTACTCTTCTTCCATGATCTTCATCTCAAATGCTTAATGAAATATTCAATGACATATTTTGTATGTTCAATGACATATTCCATGACATATTTTCTTCATTTTTATGCCTATATAAAGGCCTTGTAATAAATAGAAAAATACACACAATTGAAAGAAGAAAATCTCTTCCTTCTCTCTATCTCTATTTCTTGTTCATGTTTTACAAAATTACTTTTATTTCTTGTTCATGTTACTAAATTACTTTTATTTTATAACAAAATGCAATAAATATAGCCGCTCTAAAAAATATCCCTTGGTTGATACTGATTACTCCCTCCGGTTCACAATAAGTGTCCAATTTATTTTTAGCACGCCCATTAAGAAAATACTAAATCTTATACAAAAATACGTAGTATGACTAAACTACCCCTAATTAAACATTTAATGTGAGGAGTAAGAAATATTTTTAGGGATATGTATATCGGGGTTAATTTGTAAAAACAAATTGAATTTTTTCTCGATTACATAACTGGACACTTATTTTGAACCAAAATGAAAAAGTAAATTGGACACTTATTGTGAATCGGAGGGAGTATTAGTTTGATACAATTTATCGGTTTTCTTTATACATCTCTAGTTATAATCGATTATAACGTGTTATTAACTATATTTTTAGTTACTAAAATAAAATTACTACAATTACATGGACATTACTTCAAATTTATCCTTGTGGTACTATCCGAATTATTTATTTTGTCGTCCATTGCATTTTAATTCTATTTAAATCCTTGACGTCAATGGCGAAGTCACGTGGTCTTCGTCGAAAAATTGCACCGTGTACATACGTAAAATATTACATTTTAGAGGTATATAACACATTGAACACCCTCTGTCGGAATTTTTTTTACTTTTTTTAAATTTGAACACCCTTGAGGAAATTTCTAGCTTCGCCACTGCTTGACGTTAGCAAAATCATCTCGTATTTGCTCTTGTCAATAACGGATTTCAAGCGCAAAACGGATGAATTCCACATTTCTGAAGTTTTTAAGAAAAAAGGTTTAAATTTACCCATTAAACTTTGACTATAGTTTAAAATTACCTTAGGTTGGAGTTTCATTAGGCGTCAAAGACAAAAGACAAACTTTTTTTCTTAATGGCGAGGCAATATTAGACAAAAAAAAATTAAACGAAGGGCAAAATTACTCAATTCGGATTAATATAAGGTAATTATTTACTTCTATAAGTAGTTGCTTACTGTTGTAAGTCAAGATTAATGTAAAAGAACCCTATAAAATATGCAGAAATAATCAATTATATGATCTAGAAATATGGTGAATGGTCGAACTTTTTTTTTCCATTGGGTCTGGTACATGTGTTGGGGTCCAGTTAAATCCAAATTTGCATTGNGGGGGGGGGGGGGGGGGGGGGGAGGTGTAAAACGCTTTCTAACAAGGCGATTTTATTCTCGGAGCTCGAATTTGAATCTTCTGATTAAGGACAACGGAGAACTTACCACGCGCTTTGATTATTTAACCTCACTAAACTTTGATGAAATTTATGCAAATTGGTCTAGAATTCCAAAAAAGGAAACCAAATGGCAACTGAAAACGTGTTGAAAATATAGATAGTGACAAACATAGACAACCAAGTATAGAGTCCGAAACTTAAATGATGTTTTTTTGGACAAAAAGTATATTTTTAATGTTAAAAAAAAGTTATACAAATAGGTAATTCGCAGTATTATACTGCGAATTACTTTAACGAAAATTTGGCCGTTAAAGTAATTCGCAGTATAGTACTGCGAAATATTTTTAAAAAAAATTTAAGCAATTCGCAGTACTATACTGCGATTTACCTAAACGCGGTATAGTACTGCGAATTACATATTAATTGGGCCCAGTTTTGAAGAACTCCTGTAAAACGCAGTATTGTACAGTGAAGTAGACTGAAATGTATTATTTTCCTGGTTTTTACTCTGATTTTTGGCTCCACCAATAATGTAACTGACATAACAATAATTCAAATACATAAAACGTAGTATTGTACTGCGAATTCCTTTTAAAAAATTTACACCCCAAGCTCGGACTTGCCTTATTGATAGGCATTTCAATTTTATGAAAATTCATTCAATACTTAACTGCAAACATACGTTCATACTTTTCTCTTCTTCTTATCAATCATTTTTTTACAATGTCTGAAGTGCCAAAAATAAGGGTTTCACTATATTGGGAGGGGGGTGAGGTTGTGGTGGAGAATAACTGTGTAAGGTATAGCTTACCTCCACAGTGTCATGTTAAATTGCCACTTACTATGGAGTACGATACATTGGTATCGTTGTTACGTAAAAAAATGAGTGACATGAGGCATTCGGTTAACCTTAAAATAACCGGTAGATTTCCGTATTCAATGACTCTGCAGGGGTTTGCTTATTATTCTCAGTTTATCATCGAGGATGATGAAACTCTTAGAGATTTTTTGCGGATTTCAGATGAATACAGGGAATTTATTGTAATAAAATTATTGAAAATGTACGTCAAGGTGGAAGACGTTCCCAGTAATGAGGGTGTGCATAGCAGGGATAACCCCCAATCATCGGGTGATTATTCTGGAGCAGTTTTTGCCGGACAGATTGCTGATGAAAGAGCTTGCCTTGATTTAAACTTGTCACCATCGGCGAATGAGCAACCACAAAATAATTTTTCGACTTTATATAATCAACAAGACGACTGGTAAACTTCAATTTTACTATGCTTTAGCGATGTTTATTTTATGTTTTTATTGAATTTGTATTAACACTCATATTTTTCATAGGAGGTACCGTCCGGATATAAATTTTACAAGTTATGACTCCGCCCCTAGTTGGAATATGCGTAGTTCTGGAATATTGGACCATGGTGGTCCATCTGGGAGTCATCACCAACAAGAAAATATCCATCATGAAACATCAAGACAATACGACTTGTAAGTAAAGTGATATAGTGTTATCTAAAGTATTTTTCTGGAGTTTTTGGTAACTTATCTTTTTGTTCTTTTCGTGCAGTGAAAACGAGCTTCTTGAAGCTCCTCACTTCACACAGTTGCCCATAGATGACGTATTTACTCGTGATTTGGCAGATGCGTAGAGTCACGAAGATGATAGTGATTACGACAACAATGCGAATGAGTCTGGGGATGCCACACCCTTCCATGATGAGGGTGATGATGAAGAGGAGGAAGTGGATGTTGAACCTGAGCTGACGAGGGAGCATGTTCCTCCACCTCCCGCTAGACCAAGAGTGTACGAGTCCCATGTGCCATTTAATGAGTGAAATATTCCCTACCTTGATAATTTGCCAAGCATGTCGAACGTGGATGCCCTCACAAGGGATGATGATGAATTTCGGTCACAGATGTGGGATAAGTCTAGACCAGTTGTTCTGACAAAGGGCATGTATTTCCCCAATAGAGCTTGCCTAATTAGGGATGTAAAAATCTACAGTATAAGAGAGTGTCGTGAGATGACGGTAAGTGAGCCAACTACGGAGAAATACAAGGCTATATGTCGTAGGTGGTTTTTGGGTTGTCACTGGATGTTGTGTGCCACCAAGAAGAAATCCGGTTTGTGGAAAGTTGGTAAATTTATTAGTGAGCACAGATGTGAAATGGACACATATAATGAGAATCACTTCAACTTGAATGTGGACTTGATTTCTCTTGTCTTGATTCCATATTTGGAAGTGTCCATTAGGTTCAAGATTAAAGAGTGTATTACAGCCGTCCACCAGGATTATGGTTGCACTATAACCAAAAGAAAGGCCTATCTCGGTCGTAAATGTGCCTTTGAACTTATTTATGGCGACTGGGATAAGTTTTTTTTCAAATCTGCCCAGGTACATGGCCGCACTGTAACACTTTAACCCCGGGACTGTTGTTGAATGGAGACGTGAGCGGAGTCCGGACAGACCCGAATATATTTTCAACTATGTATTCTGGTCATTTAAACTGGCAATTGATGTTTTTATGCATTGTCGTCCTGTTATTTCCATAGATGGAACTCATGTCTATGGAAAGTATGATATTAAGCTTTTGATTGCAGTTGCAGTAGATGCTAACGGGCAAATATTTTCATTAGCTTTTGCTATATGTGCCAATGAAAGCGAAGAGACGTGGATGCTTTTTTTGAACTACTTGAAGCAATAAATTGTCAAACAGCGTTCAGGTATTTGTGTAATATCTGATCGGCATGGTGGTATTTTAAGTTCTGTACGTCACTTGACTGAATGGCAAGAACCATATGCATACCACTGTTACTGTGTGCGGCACCTGAAGGCCAATTTTCAGAAGAAATATCCTGACAAGGCCTTGCATGACTTAATGAGGATGTCTGCAACTGAGCACCAGCAGTGCAAATTCACGAGGCGCATGAAATCGAACCGACAGTTAGAACCAAGAGCCTATACTTGGTTGATGGGGCATGAGCTTCACATGTGGACATTGCATGCTGATGGCGGTAGACGAT
Organism: Nicotiana glauca; assembly: GCA_026770625.1. Taxonomy (NCBI): domain Eukaryota; kingdom Viridiplantae; phylum Streptophyta; class Magnoliopsida; order Solanales; family Solanaceae; genus Nicotiana; species Nicotiana glauca. Next base: position 28,924 of record MU783184.1, on the reverse strand, counting down.
GGGGAGCCCTCACAAAAAATGTGTTGGAGTCATTCAACAGCTTGTTGAAGTCTGCCCGTGGACTGTCTGTCACTGCCATGGTCCGTATGACATTCAAACAAAGTGCGGAGAGGTTTGTTGAAAGGCATGCAGCCGCATCAGCATTGATGGACCGGGGTGTTGAATTTATGCCAATACCCATGAGAAGATTTGAAAGGTCCAGGAGGCGAGCACAATGACATTCATTCCTTCAGTACGATCATGAACTGGGTATTTTTGAAGTTAAGACAGCTATCAGCGGACAATGTGGGAATAATCTACAGACGGTGAATGAAAATAGAAGTTTGTGTTCATATGGGAAATGGACCATCTACCACACGCCGTGCGCACATGCGTTGAAGTGCTTTCAACAAGTTGGATATGGGGCAACAAACTATATTGATAGGCAATACAATGTTGTTGCATACGTAGACACGTATAGTGGGAAGCTGCAGCCATTAGGTGTTGAGCATTATTGGCCACCGAAATCTTTTAAGATGGTTTGTAACAAGGACTATTTGCGCAAGCTGCAAGTGAAAAAGAGAGCGTGTATACGGAACCAAATGGATGTTGGTGACACCGTTTATGCGCATAAATGTGGCATATGCTCGCAAACAGGACACGACCCTCATAAATGTCCTTCAGGTAGTGTGCGTGGCGGTGGTAATCCTGGTGTAAGTTCGTCTAATGTACACAACTATCAAGGATACCCCTAGTCTTTTATTTTGGTATTATTTTTTGCAATACATGTCTGTACTTGTGTTTGTTTCAATATATATGAAATAAAATAAATTTCCACAATCTTGTTACATCTTATTTTTGAACGTTATATTTTGATATGGTTGTTCAAATATTGAACTTTTTTGTGTTAGTAAATATGACCAAGAATGTGGTATAAAAAAAATTTGTATTAAAAAAAATTAAATATGTAAAGCGTGGTACAATAATGTGTTTTATCAATTGTCTTGTCGTTCTCAAAAAGTTGTAAAGCATGGTTCAAAATCTTGAATGATTGAAGAAAAAGTTTTTTTTTTTGCAGAAAAATTAAATATGTAAATCTCAATATAATACTATGTTTTGTTGAGTTGTCATGTCGTTCTGAAAAAGCTGAAAACCATGTGAAAACCCTATTTTTTATCAGAATAATTTAATATGTAAATCGCAGTATAATACTATATTTTGTATGAAATCTTGACTATAAATAACGGTCACATGCTACTTATATTCTTCGCTTAACAATAACCAAAGTTTCTCTATAAGAAATGTCTGAACAAAATGTTTATGTCCCAAGGTGCTACTGCGGAGAAAAATGCAGTTTGTACAAATGGTGGCCAGATGGTGGACGCCGCTACTGGGCATGTGCGAACAAGCTTGGAGAGCTATCCAGCAAGCTTACATGTGAATTTGAGGTTTGGATGGATGAACCATGTAACTAGGAGTACTACAAAGAAAGAATTTATGACCTTCATTGTACCTAAGCCAAGTGGTACGCGAGCGCTGAACCAACGATGAAATTGAGGCATTGAAGGCCAAACTCAACGAGGTAGAAGAAGGGGAAAAAAGCTGGAAGAACAACGCGAGTGGTTGGAGCAAATTGTAGTACGCGGTCGTGATTAAACAGTGGCTTGTACGTGATAAGCGTAGTAGTGTATTTTTATGTTTCCCTTGTCATGTGTTTTTTTTAGTTCTACTGTTTGTATCTTTAGATTTTCCGTGTTTGTGTTTGTGTTGTGATGTTCAAATTCTGTTCCAATAAAAATGTTGTTACAGTAGAGTTGTTGTCATTAAATACATAATGTATTATTTTCTTCATAGAAATGTAAAATGTAAATCGCAGTATAATACTACGTTTTGTTGAGTTGTCATGTCGTTCTGAAAAGGCTGAACACCATCCGAAAACAAAATTTTTTAGAAAAATTAAATATGTAAATCTCATTATAATACTATATTTTGTTGAGTTGTCATATCGTTCCCAATCTTCTGAAATCTATCGTGAAAACCATGTTTCGTGTAAAAGAAATTTAATATATAATTCGCAGTATTATACTACGTTTTGTTGAGTTGTCATGTCATTCTGAAAGATCTGACAATCATGTGAAAACCCTATTTTTTCATAAAAATTTAATATGTAAATCACAGTATAATACTATGATCAATCTGAAATCTTGCATATAAATAACGAGCGCATTCTAGTTATTTTCTACGCTTAACATAAACCTATAATCGATCTTTTCCATAAAACCAAACTTCTCTTTAAGAAATATCTCAACGACCCCTTCGTTGCCCAAAGTGCGACTGTGGAATCAAAAGCATGATGTACGATGATTGGGAAGAAGCTGGACGCCGCTACTGGGCATGTATGAACAAGTTTTATAGGCAAGTCATCGTACCTATATACAATTTTAAGGTATGGGTTGATGAACCATGTGAGAAGTTGTATCATCTTCATGATGTGTGTACGGGGCAGTGGGACAGAGAGCGCCAATCGAAGCAAGAAATTGAAGAGTTGAAGGCGAAGATCAAGGAGGTGGAAGAAGAGAAAAAAAAGTTGAAAAAAGCTCGAAACGATGAAGCAGAGAATAGTAGGCGGTCGTAACTAAGCAATGGCATTTACGTGTTGAGTGTTGTAGTATATCTGCATGTTTCCTTTGTCAAGTGCTTTTATTAGTTCTATTGTTTGTTTTTGTGTTAGGTTTGTAAGGTTTGTGTTTGAGTTGTACTGTTTAAGTAAAATTATTGTTCAAACACAATTAAAATAAAATTGTTATTAAAGGATAATTGTTACCATTATTTACATAAAGCACTGTTTACACAAAAGTTAATACATAAGTAAATCAGTGAGTGCCGCAACCTGTGTGCTTCAGTGCTGCTGCTGGCCTAAGTCGCATACCCTGTCGCCTGGGCACACTATCTGGATCATTATCATCAAGAAGCCTCTTTATGTGAGGATGTGCAGCAGCATAGACACTACAGCTGGCAGGATCGGAAGAATAGGCCGTCGGGCCGTCAGCAACCTACAAAATAAGAAGTAATCTTAGCCTGTGAAAATATATTATTTTGATTTTTGTGTTAAGTATAAAAATATTTTCTCACCGTGGTCTCGTCGGCATCTTGGGTATATGCATCCGTGGTGTGCTCATCACCGCATGTAGTGTCCTCAAAGATGGGCTGGGACGAAGACTGCATAAGAAAGTAAAAATTAATTAATGGAACCTCATTAAGGAAAAGAAAACAAATTGAAATATTAAATTAATACAAACATAGCTCCGCCTGTGGTATATCCGCATGAACTGTCGGGGATGAGGGATAACTCAACTTGTGCCCGCCATCCACATCCCGGGTCAGCCGATCCTCAGCTGTGGTAGATGGGCATGCGAAGTACTGCTCTACATCCCCGTCGAATATACCCGTGATCGACAATTCTCCTAACAGGGTGACCTGCGATGCTGGCAGAAATAGCTAAAGGCTGTAAGAAGGCATGCTGCTGGAAGGCTCATCTGCCTGAGGTATATAACCCTGCCGATTATCTCCAAATGCCTCAACTCCAAACTCATCATGTCCCTCAGCATGTGGGTCGACAGGTGCCTCACCGCCCCCTTGCTGGGGACCCCCTGCCTCGTGGGGCACCCCTTCCTCGTGCCCTACCCCTGCCTCGCGGGAAATCCCTACCCCGATAGTAGGCCTCTGTCGCCGTGTACTGAGCCTCGTGGTCCAACCTCGCGGCATCTCTCGCCTGCAACAGTGTCCGACGAGCCAAGTGTGCCACCTGCCGGCCATACTCAACCACTTCAGGGATGTCGACACGCTACTGCATCTGTTGTCCCAACTGGTAGAGGTGATGATACCCAATAGCCTGTAAAACATTTAAAATATTAATTAAATAACACTATATCAAAATTATAAGATATTAATAAGCCACAAAAACATACCAATGCCTCGAGCCTCCCGGCATATGGTCTGTAGTGCTCGTTAAGTACATGAATGGGGTTTCCGATCATCAGTCGGGTGTGACGGCAGTACCACTCAGTATATAGATGAATAGTGTCCTCCTGGGTAAATGTAGGTGGTGGCGGAATACGCTCAACTCGCTACTCCCAATAAACTATCTGCTATTGTAGCCATCCCATATACCGCTGGTCCATGCTGGCACGGTCGTCCCTCTGATAATGTGTAGCCTCAAATCCAGGCTTCCTCGGTATAGGCCGGGGACGGTGAAACTATTGAAGCACACGTTCTGTGGCATGATACTCAATGTGATCGAAGAAGATCATCGGGACAGAGGTGCTCCAAAACAGTCGGTCGACTGAGCAACAAGCGGGCAACTGAGCAACCAACTCGACGATATATGATGTCCAGATGAACTACCAAATAATAACAAAAAAGTGAATACGCGCGATACAACTCAATTTAAAACAAGATCCTCTTATCCGCTAGAGGGAGAAACGGATAAGCCTCACCGGGCAGAAGTGGTGGTAGAGGTGGCTGCAACGGCATGATCCGCTGTCGGGCCCAAACCTAAGAGAAAAGGTTGATGTAAAATTTGTGAGTCATTTCACGATATAGAATTCTGAGTAATGAAGAAAGTATTTGAAAATTTTGTCACCTGTAGGAGGGGCAAAAAACCACATATATCCACCGCTGGACCTATGCTCGCCCGGTACATGCTCCTATACAGGTATGACAGAACAGCAGTACCCCAGCTGTATTGGGGTAACTCATCTAGCTGCTGAAGATGTTGGATAAAGTGCATACTTACTTTACTCCCCGAAGTGTCCGGGAACAAGACACACCCGAAAAGCAGGAGCAACGCCAACCGCGTGTACCTCTCAATCCAAAGATCCTCCGTCTCGCCAGTAATGTCTGGGTGCAAAAACACCATTTGATCTCTAATGGCTGACAAAGCAACGCGACTTCCCCCAACGTTACCCTGAGGTCTATAACCAGTCCACTGCCCTATCATATCCAAAAGTTGTGCACGCGTCATCCCTCTAATGTACTGGGGTAGTGCCACGACTCGACTATCTACGCGCAGGCCGTATAAAACCTGAACATCCTCTAGCGTGATGGTGGACTCTCCGGTGGGCAAGTGAAAAGTATGTGTCTCCGATCGCCACCGCTCTTCCAAGGCCGTGATGAGAGGCCAATCCAGCTGCATCCGTCCAAGCTCAAAAATCATATATAAGCCCGTAGCATGTAGGCGCTCGACTACGCAATTATGAAAAGGATGCTCCGCGATAAACTCCCACAAATCGTCGGATCTCCTGGGGCGGAGAGGCTGCTCCGATAGCTGTCCCTCCCATACAAAGGAGGACCAATGGTCGCTCTGCAACACTAATAGCTGATCCTCGGCAAGTCCAGGATGCGCAGGCGGAGGAAAGGCCATGTCGTCTACTATAATTTAAACAAAATTAATTGTGTGTGTTAGTTTAATAAATTAAATAATTAATTATGTTTAGTACTGGACTGAATAATTATATATTGGTTTCAGGCTCAATTTTTTAGGCTCGGTAGCACCAAGCTATCCTTAATTATTATGTGTGTTGTCACACCTCTTTTTTCCGCTACTACACCCCACGAGGGGCATGGTAAATGGGAGTTTTTCCAATTAAAGGACAATCGTAACGGGATTTATTATTAAAATTCAGAGTCGCCACTTGGGAGATTAATGGTGTCCCAAGTCACCGGTTGAATCCCGAACCGAGGAAATTATGACTCTGTTAATAGTCCGCAAACCAAAAATCCGAGTAAGGAATTTTGTTAACTCGGGAGAAGGTGTTAGGCATTCCCGGATTCCGTGGTTCTAGCAAGGTCGCTCAACTGTTGTATATGATTTTATCTGATTTCAAAACATGTTCTAACCTATGTGCCTTTTATTAGTAAACCGCTTTTATTTTTATTTTTAATAAGAATTGCAACATCGTGAAAATGCGTCTCAAACCACGTCGCACCAGTGCACCTGTGGTTTTTTGACACATTTTTTACTTCTCTGAGATTTGGATTTGGGTCACATAAATGTGCACCCGTATTTAAGAAGGTAAAATTATTAAAAATGCGCATAAAGCGACTAACACGTATTATAAACTTTGCGGGAGGCCGTGAAATTCGCTAAACGGCATGTCCCGAATTCTAAGTATTTTTAATTAAGCATTGCATGAGGCCCCGCAATTTGTGCGTTTTATTTGATGAGGCTTGTCTCATTTATTTTAAAAGGATAATCCTAAAGTGACTACATTTTTCTATTAAGTTTGTCTCTAAAAATGCAAGAAGAAAAAGATCCTAATTAATTTACATGCTTGAAAATTGTTATAGTCAAGTTCCGAATACGGTTTGTTAAATCAGAAAATAGGTGCAATATGGGAAGCCCGTTTGCCATCGTGGGCTTAGATCTACACGGATACATATTTCAAACGAGATTTGAGTCATCTGTGATAACGTTGGCCCAAAATTGTCCGCCAATCAATTTGAACAAAACATTTCTGAGATCACTTCAAGTTATTCAAAAACGTATTCAACAATTGTAGTAAGGAAAAATCGACATTCACCTATTCAAAGTGATTATTCGAATTCTAATTTAGGACCCAGCTTACCTACTGAATTATTGGCAATCACAATTTATTAGTGCTATTGTCATTCTCAACCCAAAAGCACCAATATACTAATCTGAAATTCATACTATACAATTTTACTTAATGCCAACTGCTATCTCCACTTGATCATGCTTGTGAATTAACAAAACAATAAACTAATGCCTAATCAAATTGTCACTACTACCCACGACTTGGTTCTCAAATGAAAAGGACTACTAGAGCGAATTATAAAAATAGAAAATCATGTAACTTTGCCTTTTACAACCACTATTCCTCTCCTACTAGAGTTTCGAATTACATTAAAACCTTAAACAGATGCATGCCTTAGATTAGCATAATAACTGAACTCACACTAAAAAAAATAGCTAATAAAGACTCTCAATCCGTTTTGTGAAAGTATTTTATTGATCTATCACAACAATTAACTATAACTGGTGATTAACGCATTTCAACCATATCAATCCGAGAAGTAGTAACTCCTATAGTCCGGCATAGTCCAATTATACAAATGACATAAAAAAACTTCAAATAAAAGATTGTTTTATACATTAAAACCAGACAGAACCAAAATAAATTCAGGATTCGACTTCCAACAACATTTCAAACAGCACTTCCTTATGTACTCCTCAAATCAAAACTACATCAAGCTTTCATAGTTCATAGGAGATCAAAGAGGTACTTGGAAGTTGGAATATGAGTAAGAAGAAAAGGATCAACAGCAGTAATAACGATACAGCAGTAGCAGATAGCAACAGAAGTCCAGCACACTCAGAAAACCAGTTTGCAATTTTCAGAAAATATCAAACAGCAACACAGATATACCAGAACCCAGGAATGATACCAAAATACCAACAACAGCACAAACAGAAACAGAATGTATTCAGAAACGAGACAGGACAATAGATTTTCTGATTTCTGTTCTTCAAACTCTCCAATAAAGACACTCAGAACCTCAATTAAATAGTAACAAATAGATTCTGATTTTCAGTAGTAAAGAAGACCTCACTTTTTCAGTGTTTAGCTCTCAACCTATTGAAAATTTTAGGGTTAAAAAACTTAGCTTGGATTTCACTCTTAAACTCTAAATTTCTGATGTACAACATCCATCCCCTTACTCCATATCAGCTTATCTTATTTATAATAACCCCCCTCTTGAAAGTCTTAACTACCCGACCTCAACTACCAAAAGAAATTTGCCCATTCCTCTTTAAAATCCCACTAAGGAATGTTTTCCTTATTTTCCTCCCTAATTAAGGGCATATTAAAAGGCTTGTTCCCCACTAACTTATTACTTTAATAGCCTCTAATACCCACTATCAGATTACTAATATTAAACCATTATCTTAACTTTTTCCTTTCCAAATTACCCTTGAAATCCCCTTAATACTACTGCCTTAATCCAATCAGTTACATTGCAGTGAATTGAACCAGTTCTCTAAAAATCAATAGCTAAACAAGACCAACAAATTAACTACTACCATTAAGACAAACTGTTACAATCAGTATTCAAAAACATAAGCCAACCTACTAAAACACAATGAATTGAAACTAATTAACATAGTAAAACTAAATTCAGTATAAAATTCCAACTTGCATTCAGATTGGACAAAACAGTATCCAAATTAGAATTAATACAAAAATGCACCAGTCCTATGCAAAAATGCAGGATTATTAATAGTGCTAAAGGCCTAAGGATCAAAATATAATATATTCGACATCAAACCATTTGACGAGAATAAACGAACTACAAATAAAACTGAATTAATCGACGATAACTAATTAATCGATTGCATATAACTATTGACAACAAACAATCAGAAAAAGATAAACAGGCAATTTACGGGGCATTGACAAAAACAGAGATTTATAATAAAACTTAATTAATCGACGAAACCATTCGAATCGATTATACAACCTATAATATATACTCAGCAACGAACATAAATAAATTTGACCAAATAAAAAGGTCTCAGCGAGAAGAACAGAACAATTGACAAAAAATGAAAAAATTAATATAACAAATCTAAACAAATAAACAGACATTAAAACACAAAATAGAATAAAAGGAAAGAAAGAAAAATACCTTAAATGGAACAGAGAACAGACGGACTTGAATTGACTCGGATTTGAACTTTATGAGGTCAAACGGACCTTAATCGAGTGTTCTCAACTGAGAACACTTCGACTAAGGTCAGTTAAACACCCAAATTCCCTTCAATTTCGGACAGAAACCAGTTTTGGTTTTCTAGGGTTCTTATGTTCGATTTTGGGGTTCGAGTGTTTCTAGCAAGATTCGACCCAAACCAAAGGTGGTTTAGGCACGAGGGAGGTCAAGGGGTGCTAGGGTATGAATTTAGGCTTGGTTGGGGTAGGTTCGAGTTATGCTCGAATCTTCAAATGAAGATTCGAGAAGTTCCAGGTTGATTCGAAGCAAGAGGTTCATGGATTTGGATTGGGGGTGGTTAGATGCTTAAGGGGTGTCAATTTGGTGACCGGCGGCGTTGTTGCCGCCGGGTTTCAGGCGAAGCAATGCCATGGTGGCTAGGGTTTGGTGAAGGAGGCTTCGTCTCTGAGAGAGACGATGATGAACAGGGGTTTGGATTGGGGGGGGGGGCTGGGTAAGAGATTGAACTTATATAGTGGGGGGTGGCTTGATCTTGGCCGTTCGATCAAGAGAGATCGATGGCCTGGATCAATTCACTTAAATAAAACGGTGTCGTTTGGTCTCATTAAGAGACAGGATTGAACCGGGTAAAATGGACCGGGTTATGGGGGAAACATAGGGGAAACTGGAGACCGTTAGATCTAGGGAGACGGACGACTCAGATTAATCAACTGAAACGACGTCGTTTGAATTTCGTTGGGAGCTGAACTGGACCGTTAGATCTGTTCGATCAACGATCCAGATCTAGGACACCTATACGACGTCGTCTGAGTTATGTGAGAGACCAGGCATGTTTGGACTGGGTAAATGCCTTGTGTTGGGCCTGATTTCAGTTTAAACTTTTGGCCCAATCCGATTTTGTTCATATTTTTTCACTTTTTTCTTTTCTTCTTTTAATTCCTAATTAACAAAAATTTTACAATAAATTGTAAAACCAAAAATTAACTTTAAAATATTAATTAACCCTTAACAAAAATCAACACACGAGACTAAACATTAATAAAAAAAAAAACAAAATCACACAATGGTATATTTAAATGACAAAAATAGAACAAATGCATATTTTTTGGGATTTTCTTCCTTTTAAACACAAAACATGGTTCAATTAATTTCTAAGTGCACAATTAAATCCTAAATTTGCATGCAACATATATTTTTTGTATTTTTCAGTTAATTAAAACAAGATAAACATTCACAGACAAAAATGATTATCCAAAATGTCACGCAAAATTCTCAAAATTGTACACAAGGGATATTTGTTTTATTTTTCGATTTATTTTGGAGTAGTTTTTGTGAAGCAAAAATTACGTGCTCACAGCTGTCTCTCTTTGTCCGAAAACACGAAGGGTTTTCGTGCAAAGATAAAGTGAGCGGATACGAGCAATTTTTGCCCGTTTGAATACTCCGTGTGAAGCATTTTTTGAAAGATTTAACCGAACCTTTGCTTCAAAGGTTTCCTACATATCCCTGGCTGAAAGATTTAACTGAACCTAGTGAATTCCCTCTACGCGATCGCGTAGCTTCCAGCCTTTACTCTCCGCGATCGCAGCCCCTTTTCATGCGATCGCGTAAGACAATTTTCTTGCCCAGCGATTTTCCTCTACGCGATCGCAGAAACCTTCACGCGATCGCGTAGCTTCCAGGTTTCCTTCTCCGCGATCGCAACCCAGTTCATGCGATTGCGTAGGGCAATTTTTCTGCCCAGTGATTCAAGTCCCAAAACAGAACAGAAACGCNGAATTGGGTAGAGTTAGGGTTTTCAAAGAAGTTGTGATTTAGACCTCGTTTTGGGGTCGAACTTAAGAACAAATTATATATTTGAACTCGTGAGGTCATTGGTGACCGGAAAATGGTTCGAACCTCGTGTTTTAACTACGTGGGCCCGGGGTCGATTTTCACTATTTTAGGAAAGAATGTTGTAAAAATATATTTAGCCATTTGGGATTAGTTTATGAAGTATTATTGATGATATTAAATCAATTGTGTATAGATACGATTGAATTGGAGCCAAATTCAAAAGTAAAAGGCATTGCTAAGGATTGAGTTGACCGTAAACCTTCGAGGTAAGTGTTTGATCTATCCTAGCTTGAGGGAATAGGAGTTGAGTTTATGTGCTAATTGTTATGTGTGGAGTCCGACGTATAGGCATGGTGACGAGTATCTATACGTTGGGGGTCGAGCATGACCGTGGGTCCTAAATGGATTAAATTTCGAAAATCTTATGTGATTATATGAACGGATTAATTGTTGATTATTTATTGGTTTCTTGCCGGTAATATATTGTTGATTAATTATTATTGGTTTCTTTACGGTAATATATTTGTTGATTATTTATTATTGATTTCTTGCCGGTAATATATTGTTTGGTTATTTGTTATTGGTCATAGTTGTCGGTGACATATCGGAAGGGTTGGGATGCACGCCGCATCACTAACAAATATATGGATTGCTGTTATTGGCCATAGTTGCCGGTGACATATCGGAAGGGTCGGGATGCACGCCGCATCACTAACAAATATTGATTGTAGTTATTGGCCATAGTTGCCGGTGACTTATTGTGCACTGTGTTGATAATGAAATGGGAGCGAGTGGTATGCCTACCACATATTATATTGAAATGGGAGCGGGTGGTACGCCTACCACAAGATATTAATTGAAATGGGAGCGGGTGGTACGCCTACCACAAGATATGAATTGAAATGGGAGCGGGTGGTACGCCTACCACAAGATAAAGAATGAAATGGGATCGGGCTGCACGCCTGCAATAAGATGAGTTGAACTTGAAAGTGATTTTAATTCCATTACTCGTTTATTTCTGATATAATATTTTGTTGTCACCCCAGAGTATGTTTTTCCCCTTCCCAAATATTACATGTTATTTTCTGTCATTTCTTGTGGTATATATATTTTGAACTGCACAGGTTTATATGGGTGTCTCGTCCTAGCCTTGTCACTACTTCGCCGGGATAGGCCAGACACTTACCAGCACATGGGGTCAGTTGTGCTGATGCTACACTCTGCGCTCTTTTTGCGCAGATACAGGTTTCGGACATCAGCAGCAGCAGTAGTGCGAGTATTGGTATTCCGACCACCGAGGCATCGAGGTAGCCTTGCAGGCGTCCGCAGGACCCGTTGTCTCTTCTATCTTTATTTTCATTCTGTTATCTCATGTAATCGAGACAAACAGTTTTGTATTTCTTTCAAACGGTTGTGTTTAGTATTCTTAGAAGTTCTGAGTATTGTGACACCAGTCATTGGGTAGTGATTTATGTTTGGATTTCGGTATCGCATCTAGTAACATTTACTAAGTCTTCCGCTAAATTAATCCATTCCACTGTAATCATATTAACATTGCTAAATGTTTTAAAATGAGAGTTGTAAAAATGGATAGATAAGTAAAAGTTGGCTTGCCTAGCTTCCATTAGTAGGCGCCATCACGACTCCCGATGGTGGGAAATCTGGGTCGTGACATCTAAAAGGCTCTATATTTTACTACGCTAAAAGACACTATATTTTACTACGCTAAAAGGCTCTACATACAAATTTATCAACAATAATATGAACATAACATTAACAATACCAATAAACAAAATAAATAATATTATTTAACAATACAAATTATTTATCAAATTATAATAAAAATTATTTATTAAATTTTAATAATTTTTTGTCCCAAAGCAAATAAATCAATCTGGTATCACGACCCGGATTTCCAACCATCGGGATCGTGATGACGCCTACTTGTGGTAGCTAGGCAAGCCAACTTATTTACCTTTTCATAATTAAACAATTATCTTAACAGTCTATAGCATCAATATAAAATATTAATTCTAATGAGAACAATAGCGGAAGTCTGTCTAATAAATACGAATCAAAATACGGAACAGTTAAATATATCCTCTACCCAAGATTTGGTGTCACATTACTCACGAACTTCTAAGAATAAACTAAATACCAAGGTCTGAAAGAAATATAACAGTTGTCTATCTCGAAACAATGATGCACCAGTCAAATAAGAAAAAGCATAAAGAAGAGACACCGGGCCTGCAGACGCCTGCAAGGCTACCTCAGTCTCGTGATAATGAAATCCTGCTCTCGTACTACTACTGTTGCGGCTCTTCACAACCTGGACCTGTGCAAAAATGAACAAAAGTGTAGCATCAGCACAACCGATCCCATGTGCTAGTAAATGTCTAGCCTAACCCCGACGAAGTAGTGACGAGGCTAGACTGGACACCACATAAATCTGTGTAGTTATAAATATACAACAGAACATCGAATATAAGGGAATTAACAATATGGGAGGGGGAGACATGCTATGGGGAGATACAATCTCAACAGTAATCCCAAATAACAAACTAGAACAACATAGATTCACAATGAACAAGGAAACAATTCTCAATACAAACACATGGTATCAATAACTGTTGCGGTGTTCAATCCACTCCACAAATATCACTGTTGCGGCGTGCAACCCACTCCACAGATATCACTGTTACGACATGCAACCCGCTCCACAGATATCACTGTTGCGGCGTGCAACCCGCTCCACAAATATCATTGTTGCGGTGCGCAACCCGATCCTCACATTTTATTATTGTGGCGTGCAACCCGATCCTCAATATCATTGTTGCGGCGTGCAACCAGCTCCTCAATATCATTTAACATATTGATTTCCCAAACAACAGTCATAATTAAGAGACATAAAAATAAGCAAATATTTGACAAACATCCCGGCAAGGGAAATAATTAAGAACGCTTTCTTACTTTTCCTCATCTCATAATTCACTCTTCTATTTTTAGACAACGCTCCAATTAATCAAGTCAATTCGTATGCCTTTAATATTCATATTACAGTTCGAGCCAATGCTCCCAAGAATCAATTAATCATTTTACCGATCACATGTTATTCACAACATTTAGAAATCCTCTGATAAATACGGAGTTCACAGCCAAGTCATGATAATCACATTATAAAGACTCACGGTCATGCTAGACACCGATGTATAGATACTCGTCACCATGCCTATACATCGTACTCGATCAAATAGCAATTAGCAGCAAGACTCAACTCTTATTCCCTCAAGCTAGGGTTAAACCAAACACTAACCTCAAAGCCTTGAAATTCACTTAATCCTCAATTATTGCTTTTTCTTGCGGTTCCACCTCCAATACAGTGATATCTAGGCATAACCAATTTAATAATATCAATAAAGACTCAATGGCAATGTCCCATAACTTAGATATGAATTTTCTAGCATTATTCCAATAATCCTAAAATTAGACACCGGGCCCACATGATCCAAACTCGAGGCTCGGACCAAAACCCAATCACCTATAACCCCACGAGTCCAAATATATAATTTGTTTTAAGATTCGACCCCAAATTGAGGTCGAATCACCCAAAATTCTCAAAAGCGTAACTCTACCCAAAACCCATAATTTCTACCTTTATTTTATGATTTAGGGCTTGGATTTCAGTAATTAATGAAGAAAATTGAAGAAAACAAGTTAAACAATGCTTACCCAAGAAGTTTTGATGAAGAAGTGCTCTAAAATTCGCCCTAGGACTTTGGAGAAAGAAGAGTTCGTGAAGTGATATGTTTTTCCCGTCACTGGTTCTGTTTTTGACTTAAAAATTCGTTGGGAAAAAAATGCCCTTCGCGTTCACGTGAACAAGGACGCGTTCACGAAAGGTGAACAGGTCAAGGCATCGCGTTCACGTGGTGCTAATCGCAAACGCGTAGAAGAAGGAACTGGGTAAACATCGCGTTCGCGACAGGGGAACGCGAACGCGTAGAGTAAAGTATTTGGGGTCTGGAATCTAGGCCTACGCGAATGCGTGAGGAGACACGCGAACGCGTTGAAGGAAGCAACAAAGCTTCGCGATCGCGATGGCCTGAACGCGAACGCGAAGGTCTAAGGGAGCAAAGATATGCGAACGCGAAGGCAATGCTGCGAACGCGATGAAGGATTTCACTGAGAAAAAATTGCAGAAAATCTGCTACCATTCAAAGTGCAAAACTACCCCGAACACCTTCGAAAATACTCCCGAGCCCTCGAGGCTCCTAACCAATCACACAGACCAACTCAATAACATCCTACGAACTTACTTAAGCGATCAAATCGCCAAAACAACATCAAAATCAATGGATCAAGCCTCAAAATTATCATTTTCATTTCAAACTTCTTAAACTTTCAAACTTGGAACTCATAGTCCAAAACACGTCAAACGACGTCCGATTTCGACCAAACTTCAAAGAAAGCGCTTAAACAATATAAAAGGCTTGTACCGGGCGTCGGAACCAAAATACAAGCCCGATACCATAGTCTTTTAATCAATTTTTATTTCCATTTTCCTTAATAATTTTAGAAAAATAATTTAACAGAAAAATTCTTTTACCCGGGTTCTAGAGCTCGGATTTCGACTTCGGGCACATGCCCGAGTCCCATATTTTTCTACGGACCTTCCGGAACCGCCCAATCTCGGATCCGGGTCCGTTTACCAAAAATTTTGACCAAAGTCAACTATAATCATATTAATATCAAAATTCTTCAAATATTTCACAGAATTCACATATTTCAACATAAAAGTTTTTCGGCTACGCGCCTGGTCTGCGCACGCAAATTGAGGCAAGTCAAAATGAGATTTTCAAGGCCTCGAAAGCACGGAACGAGTGAGGAAACAGGTGATGACCCTTTGGGTCGTCACATCCGGGTATATAAAAGATACAAATTATAACACAAACATAACATAAATTAACATGGAAAGACAGTAAACAATAAAAATATGCATGTACTATACGAGTTTCGGCATAAACTAAATCGAAATACCTCGATTTAAGTTTTTGAATTTGATTGAAATCTAATTTTTGCACCCGAAAGACGGAATCCAAAGCTTCTTGTGTGGGACCTACACTCCTTGCTCTTTAGGTGATGGGTGCGGCAATTTTTTTTTTTAAAATGACGCTGGGTGGGGGACCAGTTTTGGGTAGAAGCTTTTTTTTAATGGGGGCTCACGGTTCCGTCGTTGTCCAAGGAAGAAGAAGGGTTAATTTAATTAAGGCAATTTGCAGTATAATACTGTGAATTACCAATTCGCAGTGTTATACTGCGAATTACCAATTTGCAGTATTATACTGCGAATTGCCTTAATTAAATTTAACCTGGGCCCATACTTATAAAAGAAACGATGTACTATACTCCGTTTAGGTAATTCATAGTATAGTACTGCGAATTGCTTAATTTTTTTTTTTAATATTTCACAGTACTATACTGCGAATTACTTTAACGGCCAAGTTTCCGTTAAAATAATTCGCAGTATATTACTGCGAATTACCTATTTATATAACTTTTTTTATAACATTGAAAATATGTTTTTTGTCCCAAAAAAAAACATCTTTTAAGTTTCGGACTCACCAAGTATATAATGGAAAAGTACTACTACCGCCGTCTCATTTTATGTCAAAGTATTTAATTGATAAAAAACTTTTAAAAAATAAAGAAGAATTTTGACGTATAAGACATTTGAAAACTAATTAGATTTAAAACAGTTGGGTTAGTAGGAAAGAATAAAGCAAAATGTTGCAAAAATTGTTTTAAGACATTTGACTTCTCAGCAAGTCAAAGCAAATCAATAGAGGCTGATAGGTTTACATCAACAGATTGAGACATTCAGGGGAAGGTTGAAATAATGTTCTTTGTCTAAAAATTATACTATTTTAGCGATATATAATATATATTTAATATCCTTTATTAATTTTTTTTATATATTTTTTTAAAGTTTGAAAACCCTACTAAAAATCCTTGGCTCAACACGATAATGTAGGAGTAGTAGAGATGATTTATTATTGGATCATTATTTTATTGTTTTTTGAAAAATTACTATTGTTCAACAACATCCAAGGCTTAGGTCTTAAACGTTAAGGTTATAGTATTATCTTTCGGATCATCCATTATTGGACTGACTATTTTGTTAATTTCTTGAGCAATTATACAAAATACCCATTGAGCTTAAATTAATTATTTTTGTCTACTCATTTGAAAACTAGTTACAATATATATCAACCCAATTAAAACTAATTACCCAACCTTATATATATAATTGTTCTTCTTCTAGCTCTTAAAGAGTTAAGAAGAAAGCAAGTCTCGTGTCGTTGTCGTCGTCGTCGCTCGGCTCGGCTTCGGATTTGGATTTGGTCAAAGATCGATTGATTGATTTAATTTTTTGGACAAAATTTCTTTCAATTAATTAAATTAATTAATGAAAATTCAATCCGAAATAACCCATGACCCGCGATCCAGTCCGGTCCGTTTTCTTTCCTAAATTATTTTAAACCTGTTTTTTTGTTTTCCCGCAATATTTCTTCCCACATGTTCCAACAAATATGGATGTTTCTGAAAGGGGGTATTTGCACCTATACCCACTTTTTGTGCCACATTTTAACCTGTGCCCGCTTTGCAAAAATAATTGCAAGTGTACCCGCTTTTTCACATAACTTCAGCATACGGAGCTGAAGTAGCAAAGACAATCACACAAAACTTCAGCATTTTAGTAGCCGGTCTTGAAGTTCAGCTCTAGAGCTGAAGTTTTTGTTTTGTAACTCGCGAACTTCAGCTCTAGAGCTGAAATTTTATTTTATAATTTTTTTTAGTAACAGGAAAACTTCAGCTCTAGAGCTGAAGTTGCTGAAGTTTTTGTTTAGTATTGCAGGTGCAAACATGTCAACTGTTAGCCTTTCTTCGGCCTTTCTACAGTTACCGATTTAAACAACAAAAACGGGTAATACTAGACTCATAAACCAATAAGAAAAGCATGGATGGATCTATACCCGCTATAGCATTGCATACTAAAACGGAGAATATACAAATTTCTCATTAATATATCTTCTCCATTTCCTCATCCTCGCTCTCGCTCCAACTGCATAGGAAGATTGACCTGGGGGATCCACAACTACCATTGCTATTGAATGTGAGTTGCGTAAGTGATCCTCCCTCACCAAGCACTTTAGTAGTCTTTTCTCCATAGGCGTATCCGATAATGTCCAAGCCGGACTCGGTATAAAACTCTAGAACTAAAGTTTTTATTTAGTAACCGAGATACTTCAGCTCTAGAGCTGAAGTTTTTATCTTTGTAACCGGAAAACTTCAGCTATAGAGCTGAAGTTATTTAGTTTATTGTATGTTTACTACCCCAAATAACACTCTTTTCACATAACTTCAGCTATAGTTCTGTTTAATTACTACTAATTAGTTCCCCCACAAACTACAGAACCTTCAATTTACTACATTATCAACAACTGTAGTATTCTACGCAAGGCAAAGAAGAAAGAAAAATATGCATTCTGTGAAGGAGAAAGTAAGCAATGCAGTGGAGAAAGCAGCATCAAGGACAAAGGAAGAGGTAAGCAACGCATTGGAGAAAGAGAGCTGAAATTTTTTAAAAAGTGGGTACAAGTTAAAACTTTTAAAAAAAATGGGTATAATTTAAATAAGGGCGATCAAATAGGACGCCCCGTGAAATTTCTACTTCTGAATGGTTGCAAAACTTTTCAGAAACAGTGCCTAATGGTCTATAAATATGCCTTGAATCCCAGAATCTTTACTTACTAAATTTCTAATTACCTTCTTCTTCTTCTTCTTCTGCGCAATATTTTTCAGTGTGTTTTACGACCATTGAGTGGTTCGAAGTTCACCGCAATGTTTGATACCAATACACTAGTGAGTTAAATCGTTCTATCCTGCGAGGATAATATTCCAGCACCTCGGGTACTTGAGGAGAATAATTTCCTTAAGGACACACTGCATTCAGTGGGCTTGATTTATTCCTATATTATTTTCCAGAATTTATTTCATCGTTCTGGTTCAATTAACTCTCTATTTCTGTTTTTCTGTTGTATTGTTTATTACAGCATTACAGATTGCATAACAATCTTAAGGAAATTACTATATATTATATTTTGTATTCTGTTTGTGGGGATAAAAACCTGTGTGATTTTCTACTCCTTTTTAATTCTACTATTCTGATTTGAAGATATGAAAACTTCATCAGAATATTAAAATTCAGAAAACAATTTGAAGAGTATAAAAACTTCATTGTTTTCTATGAAACATCATATAAAAACTTCGATTTTATTTATCATATGTAGTATTTATTGTTAGTTACAGTATTGTTTATTTTTCTGATTTTGTCATTAATTGAACTCTTCTGCTGTTGACAGTTAGAAATGACAATTAATAATGGAAACTGTTCATTGACTATTGCGGCAACGACGATAGCCTCGTCAAGCCAGACTCATGTTCCACCGGCTGGGAAATCGAGAAACTTTTCTGGAGCCAACTTCAAAGGATGTCAGCAACGGGTGTTCTTCTAGCTTACTACACTTGGTATGCAGAAATTCACCAATGAAGAACCTCGAGTGCCTGCTGCGGACATGCCAGATAACGAGAAATTCATGATTGTTGAGGCATAGAAACAAACAGATTTTCTTTGCGAATGTTATATCTTAAGCGTTTTAGAGGATGACTTGCACAATGTGTACAGTGCGATGAATACTTTGAAAGAAATATGGGATGCACTTGAGAAGAAGTACAAGACTGAAGATACATGCTTGAAGAGGTCCGTGGTTGCCAAGTTTCAAGACTATAAAATGATAGACAGTAAAACTGTTGGGATCCAAGTTCGATCTTCAACTTATTTTTCACGACCTTATTGCTGAAGGTATGGTCGTGAATGAAGCATTTCAAGTGGTTGAAATGATTGAAAAATTTCCTCTTTCATGGAAAGATTTCAAGAATTATCTTAAGCACAAGCGCAAAGAAATGAAGTTGGAAGATCTTGTGATTCGTCTCAAGATTGTGGAAGACAACAAAACAGCCAAGAAGAAGTTTCGTGGAAATTCAACGATAATGGGAGCTAGTATCGTTCAGGAGACTGCTCCAAAAAGTAAGAAGAGGAAGATGTCTTTTGGGCAGACTAAGGAGCAGGACAAAAAGAATTTCAAGGGCAACTGCTATAATTGTGGAAAAGTTGGTCGCAAAGCCCCTGATTGTCGTCTCCCAAAAACGGATAAGAAGAAGGGACATTCCAGCATAGCGTAGAAGAATGATGACATTGATGTTCTGTGTGCAATGCTTTCAGAATGCAACCTAGTTGGAAATCCGAAGGAGTGGTGGATTGACTCTGGAGCCATTCGACTTATTTGTGCTGTCAAAGAACCATTTGCGACTTACTCTACTGCTGGTCCCGAAGAAGAGCTTTCCATGAGAAATAATGAAACATCTAAGATTAAAGGTTATAGGAAGATATTCCTCAACATGACTTCCGGCAAGGTGTTAATGCTCAACAACGTTCTTCATGTTCCTACTATTAATAAATTAGTTTCTATATCTTTACTTGTGAAGAATGGATTCAAATGTTATTTATTTCTAATAAAATTGATGTAATCAAGAATGAAATGTATGTTGGAAAAGGCTACCCCGCAGATGGCCTTTTCAAACTCAATGTAATGGTTGTTGACAATACGAATAAAATTTCAGCTTCTTCTTATTTATTGGAGTCAAATGATTTATGGCATATTCGTTTAGGACATGTCAATTAAAAAACCTTGTGAAAGTTAATTAATTTAGAAGTGTTGCCTAAATTCGAGTATAATAAATTAAAATATCAAATATGTGTTGAATCTAAGTGTGTAAACCATCCTTATAAGTCTGTTGAAAGAAATTCAAGTCCTTTAGATTTAATTCATACTGATATTTGTGATATGAAGTCGACACCATCTCAACGTGGAAAAACATATTTTAGTACTTTTATTTGACGATTGCACTCAATATTGTTATATTTATTTGCTTAATAGTAAGGATGAAGCAATTGAAATATTTAAGCAATACAAGAATGAAGTAGAGAATCAATTGAATAAAAAGATCAAAATGATTGGAAGTGATAGGGGTGGAGAATATGAATCTCTGTTTGCAGAAATATGTTCGGAATATGGAATTATCCATCAAACCACCGCACCTTACACACCTCAATCCAATGGAATTGCGGAAAGGAAAAATCGGATATTAAAGAAAATGATGAATTCTTTATTAATAAGTTCCGGATTACCGCATAGTTTGTGGGGGAAGCTATCCTTAAAGCTAACCGAATATTCAACATAGTACCCCACAACAAAATGCAATCTATTCTATATGAAAAATGGAGAGAAAGAAAATTCAACTTGAAATATTTAAAAGTGTGGGGGTGTCTAGCAAAGGTACAAGTTCCTTTACCTAAAAGGGTTAAAATCAGACCAAAAATGTAGATTGTATTTTCATTGGATATGCTACAGACAGTAAAGCATGTCGGGTTTTGGTCCATAAATCTGATAATCCCGAAATTTATATTAATACGATAATAGAATCAGATAATGCTGAATTATTTGAAAGTATCTATTCGTATAAATATGAATGTGAGTCGTTAAGTGAAAGACCTAAACG
This sequence comes from Nicotiana glauca, assembly GCA_026770625.1. Classification (NCBI taxonomy): domain Eukaryota; kingdom Viridiplantae; phylum Streptophyta; class Magnoliopsida; order Solanales; family Solanaceae; genus Nicotiana; species Nicotiana glauca. Next base: position 7,678 of record MU783184.1, on the reverse strand, counting down.
AACTCGGGAAGAACCAAAGGAAAATACTCCAAGTGTAGAAGATCCAAGACTTATCAAATGTCAAAGAACATATGCTTCCTTTGGACCAGATTTTGTGACATTCTTACTTGAAAATGAGCATCAAACTTTTAAAGCAGCTATGTCATCTTATGATTCAGCATTTTGGAATGAGGCAGTCAATAGTGAGATTCAGTCAATTTTGCATAACCATACATGGAAATTGGTTGATCTTCCTCAAGGAAATAAGCGTTTAGGTTTGAAATAGATCTTTAAACGAAAAATAAAAGCTTATGGCACTATTGAAAAATATAATTAACATCTACTAGGGTGTTAGTGGCACTAGCGACCGTGTATGGTCTTGAAATCCATAAAATAGATGTTAAAACAACTTTCTTAAATGGAGAATTGGAGGAAGAGATTTACACTAAAAAACTTGAGGGTTTTGTGATTCCTGCAAAAGAAAATAAAGTGTGCAAACTTGTTATGTCGCTTTATGGACTGAAACAAGCACCCGAACAATGGCATGTCAAATTCGACCAAACAATGTTGGCAAGTAGGTTTATAATCAACGAGTGTGACAAATGTGTTTACATTAAAAACACTCCAGGTCATAAAGTCATTGTTTGTTTATATGTTGATGACGGGTTGATAATGAGAAAAAGTATGACAGATATAAATGCTACTAAGCACATGTTTGCTAGCAAATTCGACATGAAAGACTTAGGAGTTGCTGACGTGATCTTAGGAATCAGAATTCATAAAACTCCACAAGGTTTCCAAGACTCCAATTGTCGTTACTTATGCACTTCAAAAGAATGAAGGTGAAAGTGACTCACAACTAGAATATGCAAGAGTATTAGAAAGTTTGATGTATATCATAAATTGTATGCGACCAAATATGGCATGTGTTATTAGCAAACTAAGTCGGTTTACAAGTAATCCCAGTCTAATACATTGAATGACAATGAAGCGACTTTTGGGGTATCTGAAACATACCCAAAATTATGCTTTGTATTATAACAAGTATCCCCCCATGATTGAGGGATATACTGATGCAAATTGGATCACTGGATCATTTGAAGTTAAATTCACGAGTGCATATATTTTCACAATTTGGGGTGAAGCAGTGTCTTGAAAATTAACCAAAAAATATGCATCGCCCATTCTACAATATTATTGAATTTATAGGTTTAGATAAGGCCGGTGAAGAAGCTGAATAGCTACAGAATTTCTTAGAAGATATTCCATTTTGGCCCAAATCTTTGGCACCTATTTGTATACATTGTGATAGTCAAGCAACAATAGGCAAGACATGAAGCGTTATGTATAACGGAAAATATCATTATATACGACGGATACATAATACCATTAGACAACTACTCTCTAGTAGTGTTATCACATTTGATTATGTAAAGTTAAGAGATAACGTGTTGGATCCACTTACAAAAGGTCTATCTAGAGAGGCAGTTGAAAGATCATCAAAAGGAATGAGGTTAAGGTCTAGGATAAGTCATCATGGCAGTAACTCTACCTAGCAGACTGGAGATCCCACGAGCTAGGTTCAAAGAGATCAAACAAAGTTATGAATAGCGGATCAACATTATTAATAACTCAACCCATTCTCGTAATGAAGACAATGTTTATAAATTGAGGTAAAGCATTAAGGCTTTTTGATGAGTCAATAAAGCTTAAGTTTTTTAATGATTTGATAAGTATGGCAGGATATAATCAGATAGTATGTCTATAGGATTGCACGTTTAGAAATCACCTATGTGAGTATAAAGTGTAAGACGCTTCAAGGGGAATGAAAGTAAAGTCCCATTCTCTAAGCACTCATGAAACCAGACGGTTATTATGGCTGAAACGAACACAACCGTGAGAACCATAGATTGTTAAGGATTAAATGTTTGACTTATGTTGTCTAGGTATAACAAAGCTCGATGGTTCAAAGTTATCAAATCTATCGATTTACCAAGTATATCTGATATAAGCTCACTACGAAAAGTTCAAAGGAAAACCTACTTATCGAGATGCAATTAATTCTTGCATGTAAAACACACACGTGTCCGTGTATTCATTTATTTTATAGCCATTCCCCATTCACGTGGGGAACTGTTGGACTTTTAAGCTTGGTGTAGCTTAAAGATAGTGAATGGGAAATGGAAGAAAAATGAAATATTTGAATTTCCCTCCTTGGCAAAGGGACATTGTCTCATATTGGAGGAAAAGACTTTTAATGGTTATATATACAATTGCTCTTCTTCTAGCTCTTAAAGAGTTAAGAAGAAGGCAAGCCTCGCGCTGTTGTCGTCGTCGTTCGCTCGGCTCAGCTTCAGCTTCGGCTTCAGATTTGGTCAAAGATTGATTAATATTTTTAGATAAACTTCCTTTCAATTATTTAATTAATTAATATAATTAATTAACAAAATTCAATCCGAAATAACCCATGACCCGCGATCCGGTACGGTCCGGTCCATTTTCTTTACCGTATTATTTTAAACCTATTTTTCTGCAATATTTCTTCCCACATGTTCCAACAACTATGGTTGTTTCCGAAAGGTTGCAAACATTTTCAGAATTAGTGCCAAATGGTATACAAAAATTCTTTAAATCCTAGAACTTTTACATACTAAATTCAGAAAAGACCTAAAAATGTCATTCAACTTTCAGAATGCCATCCATTAAAAAACACTCATTTCATGCCATTGTCGTTACACATTTGGCCCATCCATACCATTATCGACTAACGACTTAATTTTTATTTTTTTAAATATTTATAACACCCATATTTCCACGTGTCCTTTTGTTATTGGTCTTAATTAACCCATGTCCCATTTAATTTTAACCTTGGTTAGGTCCACCCACCCAAACCCGACCCGGTTGAAACATACCCAAATCAATACCCAACCCAAACTCTAGTGATCTTCCCCACTTAGTTCAAGGTGCTGACAAAGAAGTAATTTGGAGAAGAAAGAAAAGAAGTTTCCGCCGCAATTATTGTCCTTAAACCAAGATGGAAAGCCAAATTTCTTCATGCTTGCGGTGAGAAAAGATGGAAGGTTAGAGTTGACAGAGGTGAATATTGGTCGGCCCGAAACTCTCCTTGCTTCCGGCCAAGATGGACGACTGAGATTACATCTCATTCGTGATGAAGAAGAAGAAACAGAAGAGGAAAACATAGATTTCCCCGTGGACGATGAAGAATAGATGATTGAAAAAATTCAAAAAAATAATGAAGAAATACTTGAAGAAGAAGAAGAAGACAAGGTTGAAGAGTGGAAGTTTCCGGTGACAAGCGGTAGTAGTGGAGATGGTGTTTGGAGATGTTACGGTGGTCATCACCATCATCGTCATAACAACCACCGCCATAATTTACATCTTGGGGAAGACGATTGGAGAGGAGGGGATTTGGTATGAAGGGTTTAGGTTGGGTTAATGATTCGGGTAAGTCTTAATTGGTGGATTTGGGTAGATGGACCTAACCAAGGTTAAAATTAAGTGGGGCATGGGTTAACTCAGACCAATAACGACATGACACGTGGAAATATGGATGTTATAAATATTAAAATAAAATAAAAATTCAGTCGATAGTCAATAATGGCATGGATGAGCCAAACGTGTAACAACAGTGGCATGAAATGAGCATTTGTTTAACGGATGACATGGATAGACCATTTCTGAAAGTTGAGTGTCCTTTTTTGGCCTTTTCCGTACTAAATTTTCTGATTATCTTCTTCGTCTTCTGCACAATATTTTCCAATGTGTTTTATGACTATTGAGTTGTTCGAAGTTTATCGAAGTTTTTGGTACCAATACACTGGTGAGTTAAATCGTTCTATCATGCGAGGATAATATTCCAGCACCTCGAGTACTTGAGGGAAATAATTTTCTTAAGGACACACTGTGCATTCAGGTTCTACTAACTTTCTGTTTCTATTTTTTCACAAAATTTATTATTTTATTATTTATTACAACAATACAGATTGCATAACATAGTCTTGACTTGACTTGATTTGGTTTGGTTTGACATGAATTGACTTGGCTTTGTTTTATTTGTTTGGAAGGGTTGGACATTAAAACAAATGGGTAGGAGGAAAACTTTATGGGTAGGGGACGGGCGTACCGTTATAGGTATGAGTTTAATTTATAGGTGTTAATCGGGCCAGGCTGACCCGGTTCAACCCTCGTCAGCCCAGTCCAGCCCGGTACTGTTCATATTGGGACGGGTTGGGATGGGTTATTGAGGGAGGCGGGTTGTGTACATTAATGTTTAGCTTAACGGTGACCCGTGTGAGCACGTGATTTTTTCCCTCACGATAATTACTCCCAAAAATTCAAAATAAAATAGTTTTGTATTTGTCTATGTGTGTCTGTTTGTTTAAGCTAATGAAAATACAAAAATATGCCGCATTTGCAGGTAGAATTTAATTTACAATGAGGAGTAAATAAATTGCATATTACAATACGAAAAATCAAAAAAAAAATCATGTATTTTGCATTTAATGTCTGAATTGCGTAATTTTCCCTTGACGTGTGTTTAATTTTGTGTGACAATTATTATTAAAAATTAATTAAGTATTTGTAATTTGGTTATATGATTTAAGTTAGAATTTAGTTTTTGAATTAAAAAGAAAAGTAAAAGAAAAGAAGAAGCAAGAGAAAAAGAATTAAAAATCGGACTGGGCCATTTTTAAAAGAAAAGTCGAGGCCCAAAAGCTGACAAAATTCGAAGGCCCAAATGAAACAGCCCCTAACCCGGTCCAAGTCAGTTGTCTCCGAGACCACTAAAACGACGTAGTATGGCAATGAAGCTACGTCGTTTCAGCGCCAATGGATCCCAACCGTAAATCCATCCCCAATCCAACGGTTGAGATCATATCACCCTCGCCCGTTTGGAGCAACCCGATCCGTTCCCGCGCCCGATCCGCCCCATCACTTAACCAAACGACATCGTTTCCCCCGGGTGAAAAGATCCTGGCCATCGATATCACTTCATCCAACGGCCAGGATCGAATCCCCAGCCCCGTATATAAGCAGCCAAACACACCCCACGCCCCCCCAAACCAAACCCCCTATCACTCCCTCGTCTCTCTCTGAAGTTCAGAGACGAACCCAGGCCCCAAACCCTAGCCGCCCCCATTCCCCTTCGCCGTAAAGCCGGCGGCAACGATGCCGATGACCGCCAAAATAACACCACAAGACCACCTAGCTTCCCTCTCCATGAATCCGTTACTACCTTGGCTCGAATCAGTCCGCAGCTTCTCGAATCTTCATTTGAAGATTCGAGCAAAACTGAAACCTATCTCAACCAAGCCCAAACTTGTACCCTAGCATCTCCTGACCTCCCTCATACCCAAACGACCCTTGGTTCGGTTCGAATCTAAACAGAAAACGCCGAGCTTTGAAATATCCGTATGAACCCTAAAAATCCGAAAAGGGGCCTTCCGTGGGAATTCGATAGGAGTTTGAGGTCTAACAGACCTTAATCTAGGTGTTCTCAACTGAGAACACCCCGATTAAGGCCCGTTTGGCCTCAAAATGTTCAAGTACGAGTCGGTCCAGGGTCTTTTCGAATTTCTGAGTTTTCTCGAGGTATTTTCTTTTCTTTCTTCTAGCTTTACCTAAGTTTATACTTGTTTGTTAATTGTGTGATTATTTTTACTTTTTTTTATTTTTGCTAAACCTTCTGCTCCCATCTTCAAAGACCTTTTTTTTGGTCGCTTTGTTTCTGTTTGATTATTTGAGTATATGTGTGATAGGATATATATTCGAGTCGATTAACGTCGTCGAATAATTAGTTGTGTATCTTTGCCGTGATTCTGCCTGAAAATTGTGAATCATTGATTCATAGGGCATTTTTGTTATCAACTATGTGCGTTATAGTCAATTTAACGAACATTGTCGATTAGCTATAAAGTTTTGTTTAGGGCAATAGGACAGTGATATTTGACCATGTTAATTTGGTCCAAGACCACTGTTGAATTGAAGACAGTGATTATAGCTGTTTAATCTAAAGCTTAGGGGTCTGAATTGATTATAGCTGAATTGAATTTAGTTACAATTTAGATAAAGATTTCAGAGTAATGGGAAGTCAGGGAATAATGTTTAAAATGGTCTTGCACTTGAAAATGGGTAATGGAACCTGCTGTTATAGCAGGGCATTTGGTTATGTCTGGGCATCAAGAATATTTAACTAATATAACCCATGCTTAGACAATTAAAAATAGGGAACAGCAGGGCATCCCATAACTCTTCTGCACTTCAACAGTTTTTAATTAGTAGAACCCACTCCTAGATAATTTTAAGTGGGGAAATCAGGGAATAAGATGGGTGCTGTTCAGTTTTAAAAGATTTAAAATAGGCTGAAGGTTGTTAGTTGGGGATATAAGAAAAGATGCTGGGCATTAGGAAGGGGGACAGAACTTAGAGACTGGATTTTGAAAAGAGGAGGATATAACTCAGAAAAGAAAACACAGATAAAAACTGGAGTGAAAGTTACTATTTCATCGATATTCAAGGTGGGATCAACTGTGAGTAGAGAGAAAATATTAAGGACACTGTTCCATCGAGTGTTGGAGAACAATCACGAGTTCTAGTTAGTTCGTTCATATCTTTCGGTTCAATATTTGGCTACTGGAATTTCAGAGGTATATTAGGCTGATTCTAAATAGTCTCGGGTCCAATCAAGCTAAGTTTTGGGTATGAGTATTGGTCTGTGGACATTTTCAAGTATTTGCTGGGTGTTTTCAAATTAAAACTGGTCTTTCCGAGCTTCCTGGACATTTCTGATTGCTATTAGTTGCTGTGTTGGGTTGTTGTTGCATTACTGCCCTACTGCTGCTGTTGATACTTCCTTTTCTTTTTATTCTCCAATATCAGGTACACAAATTGCATCCCTGACTGATTGTGAGCTAAAAAATGTGTGGAAAATAAAGCATATGAAGATTGAAGCTGAAGTTTGATTTAGTTCATGTCTAATTTCTGTTTATTGATTGTAATGATTGGACTGTGTTAAACCCCTGCTTTTGAACCTGTGCAAGCATCACAGATTGAATATTAGTATAGTTGGCCTAAATTTATAACTAATTGTGATTAGTTTCATTTTACTTCACGCGCTAGTGTGATCAGTTGGTTTAACCCAGTAGGTTGATATCAATATTAGTAGTTAGTAGTTGGAAACTAGGATTTAAGCATGGTTCCCATAGAGTGTTATACATTTAAACAGTTGTAATCGATTGGACTGTGTATTGCACTCGTGTAAACCACTTCAGTTACTGCTTTATTATGAACATTGGCTAAAAATGGATTAAGTGTTGAACTTTGAATTAAACCAAGTGTGCATATAAATCTTTTAGTGGGTTTGGATTTCAGTGTTTCTTTATGATCGGCTAGGTATACCGTACGTAGGACATTTTAGGCGTGAGAATAACTGTTGGTTGAAACTTTTTTAAGTGGGAGTTTCGTTGATAGATTTTTCATTGCGATTTTCAATACTAAAAGTGCATGAGTTAGTTCCAATGGGTTAAGTGGAATGAATACAAAACAAATAAAGAAAAGACCAATTCCTCGTTTACATTCATGTGGATATTTGATCACGCCCAATGTATATCCTCTAAATAGGATTCTGCGGACGTTGCAAATAAAACCCAAGTATTAAGATCAGGGTCGAATCCACAGA
>MU783180.1:60182-86470 GCA_026770625.1 Nicotiana glauca | reverse complement strand
CTACCATGTCCATGTATTTAAATTGGGAATTTATGGTCTCCAATCACTATATCATAAGTTGTAATACTTGATTCATACTCATATTCCCATAATATATCCATATATATAAGTCTAAGGTATAGGATTTACCTTTTGGAAGAAATCTTGCAAAACCCTCCTTTGAGTTCTTGAAGGAATTTTTTGAAAATCTATGGATTTTAAAGATCAATCCATGTTAATATAAGTGTTTAGGAGTAGTAATCAACTCAAAATACTCCAAAAATCTTACCTTGGATCATAGAAATGAAGGGTGGGACGAATTCCTCTTGAGAGAGCAAGCCCTTGCTCCAAAAATGACTTGGGAACTCTCTATACCCGGTCTTGGGGTATTTAGGGGCCTGCTACTAGCACGCCCGCGCTAGTGAGGCAGAATATAACTCAATTAGCGCGGGCTACTAGCGCTCCCGCGCTAAGGCCGTGCTACTGACACATGCCCAGTAAAATGATCATAACTTTCTGTATACACCTCCAAATGACGAACTGTTTATTGTGTTGGAAACTAAACTCAAAGGGCTTTAAGTGGATAGGTTGTGGTCACACAAATCCTTATATAACGGGAGATATGATCGTTTAAAGTGAGGTCTTGTGCACACTCATTTACAATTTCGTCTATTATGAAATTTTCCAACTTCAAAAGTTCTCGTTAGCCATCCGAAATCACCCCGAGGCCCCCGGGACCTCAACCAAAAATTCCAACACCTCCTAAAACATCATACAAACTTGTTCCAATCATAAAAACACATCCAACAACACTAAAACCATCAAATTTCCTCAAATCAAAGTTTATGTTCAACCAAAACTTCCGAAACTTGCATTCGATCAAAAACCCGACCAAACAATGTCTGAATGACCTGAAATTTTGCACACATATCCAAAATCACCTAACGAAGCTACAACAACTCTCGGAATTCCATTCCGACCCTTGGTTCAAAATCTCACCTATCAACCGGAATTCGCCAAAACTCAAACTTCGCCAATTCAAGCCTAACTCTACACCGGACCTCCAAATTCAATTCTGATCGCGCTCCTAAGTCACAAATCATCCCCCGGAGCTAACCAAATCACCAAAATTCACATCCGAGCCCTCTAACAAATTAGTCAACTTCTGGTTGACTTTTTTTTCAAAACAAGCTTCCCTTTAAGAGGTTAAGTGCCTCATTTCCATCTAAAACCAATCCAATTCTACTCGATCATCTCAAATACTGATATTGATACATAGAAAAGCATATTATGGGGGAAACGGGGCGGTAACTCATAAGACGATGGGTCGGGTCGTCACATGACCCTTCTTATCTATATTTTTTATTAATGTGGTGCTTATGCTTTCCTAAGCCAAGGGTCTATTGGAAACAACCTTTCTATCCTAACAAGGTATGGGTAAGGTTTGCGTAGACGCTACCCTCCCTAGACCCCACGGTGTAGGATAATATTGGGTATGTTATTATTATTGTTTTAATCTTTACCACCTTTTCCCCCGCTATACGTGTCTTCCCCCCTCCTTTTTGTTGTCTACTTACGTTTTAACCTTTCTCCCCTATGAGTTTAGCACTTTTGATTTTCATATTTTTTCACAATATTATCATATTTTTATTTTCATATTTGTGAGTACCTTACTTAAGAATATTATATTTTATTATTTTATGCACTATTATTATTCGAGCCGAACAAATCGTAGTTACTAGACCGAATAAACTGAAATCAAAAAGAGAAAAATCGAACCATACCGAATTTAATTAGATATGATATTGGACCCGTATTTTAAAAACATCCAAAATTTACAAAATTTGTAACGTTTAACTCCTTCACAATCAACTTCAGAAAACTAGTACTAGGTACACAATAAAATATTAATACATAAATTTTCTAATATAAATATAAGGTTTAAGCAAAAACTACTCGATTCTTCTGAATATTCTACCTCTATAAAATGTATTAAATTAAATATTTATAAATATTTAACTGTGAATCCAGTTGTTATTGTATATTAATAGCATAATGGCCCAAGTGACACCTATATTTGTGCCACTTTGTCATGCCGGTTCCCAAACTTAATAATTTTTCAATTGAACACTTACTCTCCTTTAAACCACGTATAATAAACGCTTATGGCAGGAGGCTGACAGTACGTGTAGTACAATATCCTACACATAGGATGCCACATCAAGAAAATTAAACCACGTAGGCTCTAGTTCATTTATTATGGCCATATAGGAAAATAAAAAGGAAAATGATTATTAACCCTCCCCCCCAAAAAAAACCAAAATTTCCCCTCATTTTACACTTACTGCTTAATTAGGGCTGAGAAAGTATCGGACCACTTCTGTCTCTCCTCTCTTCTGTGTCATCGTTGTCGGGATTTTCATCATCGCAGTTGTTATCGAAGTTTGTGGGGGTAAGTTTCTTCATATGTTCTTTATCTTTTGTCTTTATTGATCTTCATTTTCCTAATATATGGGCCTTTTGCTCTATTTAGGATTTTTAGGGAAAGGCTGGGTTAGGTCGTAATTACTGTTTATTTTTCCTCGATATATAAGACTTTTTCTCTGGTTACATTTTGAAGTGAAAACCTTTTTAATGTAGTGACATGCATGTAATGGCATATTTGGTTGTTCCGTTTAATTTTTGGATTTTTTTTGTAAAATCAGAATTTCATATCAGATTTATGCATTTTTTTTAAGTTTGTTGAGTCTCGTTCTTGTTAGTGGTCCACCAAAGTATTTCTGAATATTATAGGGTATTGTGAGGGCGAAAAAGGAACCTTGGAAGCTTTTTTACTTAAAAAATTATCTTTTTTTTGGTTTGTTTATGGAATTGTGTAAAGGTACAACTTTTGGTAATAAATAATCATTGAGAACACTATCTTTTTGTTACTTTGCAGGTATGAGAAGAAAATGGCTTCAAGCTTAGTTAACCTACAAATCCACCACAATTGTAATTTTATATCGAACCCTGAGTTAAGGTATACAAATGGACTAACTTGTCCTCAATTAGCTACAAATAATATTGATGAGCTGCATATTATGTTGTTTCACAAGTTTGCAAGGGATTTAGGATTTTTAGAAGTTGATTTGTTTGGATGCAATGTTAACAAATGGGGTGGCTATTACATTGTAAAAACAGATGCCAGTGTGTTAAAGTTTCTTAATACATTAAAAGTTGGTGACTTTGTTGATGTTTGTATTGTCCATAAAATTAGTAATCTTATTCTTGTTGAGGACATAACTGAACTGGACACCATTCTACAATCATATGGGCATGGCACTGAGTTAAATGCTAGGGCTGATATGTCACCTCCCAACAATAATATAAATAACACTGAAAATGAAAAAGATAAGGATAAGGGTGCAGATATAAAGGGAGAATTGGAAGAATCAGATGAAGATGAAGGCAATAACTTCTCATCCTATCACCTTCAAACATTAGAATCTGATTTTGATGAGGACTTTGATGATTCTGAAGAGCCTGACTCATTGTTTGATATAGATGAAAACATTAAAAAGTGCAGTGATTTGGAAGATGACTCAACTGAAATTAGACAATCTAAAATCAACAAAAAGAAGAATGCCCAATTAAATGTAGATGAGATAGCATCTGGTCCAGTTCGTATAGATTCTGGTTTCGAAGATATGCATAAGAACAAAAAGGGAAAAATATGAAGGGAAACTAGGAGGGGATGACCAATATTTTGATAGCTTAGATCCAGGTAGTGAGTATAGTGATGATTAAAGAGAACTTGTTGGCCTTGATGAAGTAAGGAATGCACCAGCTAGTAATCTAAGTAAGAAGGTCTACTTTGATACAAGTTGTAGAAAAATTTATTTGAACTATATATGATATTTGAGAATGTTGTATAGTTTAGGGAGGCATATCAGACCTATTCTATTAAAAAATATGTGTACTTTAACTTGAAACCTAAGGCGAGAGAAAGGGTTAGGGCAAACTGCACAAAGAAAGATTGTCCATGGTGAGGAAAGAAGGAAACTTGACCTAGTGAGGAAAGGAGAAAAAAATTCTGGGCTAATTGGAAGCAAACTTTACCTGGTAAGGAAATAAGGAAAAAATTCTAGCAGTGTGCAAGAGCTACATTTAAAGTTTATTTTAGCAAAAAGTTAGATGAAATGGACCAGTTGGGGGGAGATATCAAGGCTTACTGAAATACAATAAGGAGACATGGTGTAGGGCATACTTCAATGAACATAGTAAGTGTAATGTGGTGGAGAATAATACGTGTGAGACATTCAATAGTTGGATATTGGAAGCTAGACACAAGTCTATCACTACTATGTTAGAGGAAATTAGAATCAAGCTTTACCTGGTGAGGAAATGGAGATGATGAATAACATGTGAGAGTTTTCTGAAAAATGGGTAGGTGATATATCACCCATGGCTATGGAAATACTTGGAGGGAATGCTCAAAGGGCAGCAAAATGTGAAGTCAAATTTGATGGTGAAACATGGTATGAGATCCAGGATGGGCCATATAAACATGATGTTGACTTTAGGAGGTATTTATGTACTTGTAAATCATGGCAACTCAAAGGAATTCCATGCATGCAATTAAAGCAATGCATTATAAGAACTACGAGGTTGAGCCATATGTTGACCATTGGTATAGGAAGGACACCTACCTTAAGGAAAATAACAGATTCATTCAGCCTTTAACTAGTATGAATTTGTGACCAAAAAGCATATTGACAGCTATTGAGGCACCTGTTATAACTACAATGCCAAGAAGGCAAAGGAAAAAAAGAACAAAAGATGCTGATGAACCAAAGAAGAAGTTTGGGAAGGGTACAAGGATATGGAGCCAAATAAGATGTTTTTTTTGCAAGACTCTTGGACATAACAAGAAATAATGTCCATCAGTAGTAAGTATTAATGTTCTTTGTGCTCATTATCAGATGAATTCAATTACTAATGTTTGTTTTGTTATATGTATGCAGAGAATCCAAGGGAGAAGGGTTGGAACTAGTTTAGTTGAAGGTGAAATTGCTGAAAATGCTTCATCAACAACAGCAAGTGGAAGGGCTGGAACTAGTGGAAGTGCATCCGTAGCAGCAACAATAGCTGGATCAACAACAACATCTTCAAATATGGAAAGTGGAACCTTCACTCAACCAATAAGTGATCCAAGCACACAACAATCAACTAATATTGTTAGAGGTCCAAAAAGGAAGACCAATGAGCCTAGAAGAGGTGGAGCAAATGCAGAGTCTAAGAGACCAAAGGCAGCATGATATGGTGTGCTACTTGATTCAAGTGGCACTGTGATACAGAGGGTAAATATTTCCAATTAATTACACAATCAGCAGATATGATTTACTAGATAATCTCTCACTTACAACCTTTTATCTTTGTGCAGTCTGGAACTACTGACAAAGTAGTACACAACCCTTCTACACTCATAAGTTATGCCCCGACCAACATTGAACTTAGGTTCAAACCCCCTAGACTAAAGTGGAAGGGTCGAGCTGCAGTTACACAAAGGAAGCTACAAGAACAGAGTTACAGAAGGGCAAACTCTGAACAACCACTCAAGCCACACCAAAGACACAATCCACACCAAGCAACCAAGCCACAACAGACATTGATTGAAGTGATCAACTGATATTCTAAAGACTTAATGATGGATGTTTTTGTTAATTGCCTATAATATACAATATTTTGTAAAGCTACTTCATTATGTATATTTTTGTTGACTGCCAATCATATATAATATTTTATAAAGCAACTTCCTTATTTTGGATATTTTATTAACTGCCTATAACATGCCATGATATTAGTAGTTGAAGTATTGTTGCTGTAATGGAACCTTTGTCAATATATTCCATGAACAAAATTTTACATCAACACAAAATATGTAGCCTAAACCCAAGAAATAAGAAAGTACGCTTTCAATCCTAAACACATAAAATAAGAGCTAACTTTAGAACAACTACAACCCCAATTTTAATAGCAACAACTCTAAACTTCGACCTTCCTTGTCTTCTCTGACAATGGCATCGATCACCCTTCTTAATAAGACCCCCAAGAAGAGTCTTGTAGTGTTCTTCCTCAATCGCAGTATCAACCCATCGGGAAAAGCCACAACCTTCACTAATCTCATATCTTCAGTAGCCTAGGAACCTTCTTCCTAGATTGATGGGTGTTCGTGACATTTTATGATTTGCTGCAAGTCCACAATAACACAAAGGTTCCTTCTTCATTGCTGAAGGAGAAGATGCGGCAGTAGCTTATTTCTTACGTGAGAAGAAGACTTTCAAAGAAAAGGAGATGGCACCAATTGATGGACAATGAAGAATCCCAGAAAAAAATTCTATTTTTCACTGTTGAAGCTAACACGGGAAAGAAAAAGGCATCAGATTTGGAAAGAAATCAGCTTCTATAATGTTCAAAAATGGAGAATAAGGTAGAAAGAAGAAGATGACTGTTAAATAGGCCACATTATTACCGTTAGGGCTTTTTCAACTGCCCTCACGCATCTTACAGGCGTGTAATCATGCACTAAAGCCAAATATGACACATTGGATCAACCTCGTGTCATAAACGTTTATTATACACGGTTTGAGGGAGTGTCAGTGTTCAATTGGCAAATTGTTAAGTTTGGGGACCGGCATGACAAAGTGGCTCAAGTATAAGTGTCATTTAGCCTTTTCTACCTATATTAATTTGAGATTATTATAGGAACCCATAAACCTTAAATTGTGATCTATGATGTACTAGTTTTCCGCGCTCTTGAGTATATTGATGACTTCACATAAATAAATCAGGAGCAGATGCCTAGGCTAAAGGAAATTTACTTGGTGGAAGAATTTTGATATACTGCACAATCCCACTTTCCTTTATCAGATAATGTCATATTCTAGTTTTACAATATGTGTTAAACAAGAAAGAGAATCTGCATAGCTGGGAATTTATACAATAAAGTTTTTCCTTTCGAGAAGATGTAATGATATTTTGGATTATTACTTGCTGCAAAATGCACATTCTCCGTTCGACTACTTTTAAGAAAATGCATGCCGTACGTCTTTTTTCCTAAAAAATATCAGCGATCTCCGAAATTGTTTTCAATAAAATAAAGATGAGATGAACATAAAACAGCAGTTCAGAAATTCGTTATATTGGAAGTAGTGATTTTCAGACCATAAGAAAAAGATGAGAACCGACAAGAGGGGTTGCTTTGATGGTAAGCAACTCCCACTTCCAACCAAGAGGTTGTGAATTCGAGTCTCCCCAAGAGTAAGGTGGGAAGTTTTTGGAGGGAAGGACGCCGGGGGTCTATTTGGAAACTGGGTTGTTGTTGTAAGAAAAAGATGAGAACCACGGAAGTTTTGCAAACAGTAATCGAACAAGCTAAATGTTTCCACAGAGAAAATGGGAACTGCAACTAGTGATTATGTTGTCGAGTTAAAGAACGATACTAAGTAGAGTTACTATGTACTGACAGTATAAAAGAAATTACACAATCATGTCATTTATGAGGTAATTAGAGATAAAACTCTATGATAAGTACACTAAGAGTGTAAAAGGTTTTTACGTTATCAATGTATATAACTTAAATCATATTAAGTACTGCAAATGACATGACTGATTCTTCATTCTGCTAGGTAGCATACATCAGTCCTTTGAGTTCCTTGCTGAAATGGCTGTTGACAAATTGTTCAGTTTGTAATTTTGCATAATACAAGCATTATTAGAAGTACTATTCATACATGTTACTTCATATTCCTAAAGAATCCAATAGTGGTAGCACTAGATGATCATTCCTCCATCACTTTACAACATCTCTGGAGGGCTGAAGCAACATGATCATCATTAATACCACTTAATCCGATATTCGTCTGATCAAGCCAAAATATTGGATGTCACACTGAAGAACCACAAGATGCTAGTGATCTTGCATTCTGTGTCCTTGAATTTGAACCCCATTCTATGGCTTCTGCAACTTCTCGCGTGCATTCATTTGTAGATATGATACTGTCTTCAGTTGACATTGACATCGTGGATGGGGCTCGAGTTGGAGAAGCAAATGGTGAATCCAATCCTTCTGCGTCAGGTGCTATTGAAAGGGTACTTAGAGCAGTGACCACATCACTGATCAGAGGACGTACTGCTGGATCATCTTGCAGACACATCGAAGCAATAGCAACTGCTTGATTGAAACTTTTCTTTGGGAAATTTGCTTCAAGAAGTGGATCAGCTAGTTCAAGGTATCTCCTTGGGTCTTTGAATATTGGTTCAGCCTGGAACAAATACAACAACATAACTTTTAGCTTAAATTATTTTCGGTAATAGAATATTAATAATATAAATGCTCATTATGTCAAAGCAGAAAGGAAGGAGAAATGTTTTGCTTACCCAAGTAACTAAATTCTGCTGATGCCCATTCCTCGTGATATCGACTGCTCTCTTTCCCGTAATTAGCTCCAATAAAACTACACCGAAGCTATAGACATCGGACTTGATAGTCAGTTTTCCAGTTAGTTGGTACTCGGGAGCACAATAACCGTATGTTCCCATTACTCTTGAAGAAACATGGGTGTTATCCCCCGTAGGTCCAACCTTGGCTAACCCGAAGTCTGAAAGTTTTGCATTATATTCCTTATCCAGCAAGATGTTGGAGGACTTCAAGTCACGGTAAATGACAGGCGGATTTGCTTTATGATGTAAATATTCTAGTCCCTTGGCAGCATGTAGTGATATTTTCATCCTTGTGAACCAATCTAGCGGAATTTTATTTGGTTCAATATCTGAAGAAATGCATAGACATGATTCTCCATTAGTTTGATAATTTTCAATGTGTTGCTTCAGTGTGCAGAGTTAACAGATTGCGAATATAGAAGGGAAATGGATCTGCTATTTTCACAAATGCAGGTAATGCGAGAAAGCTAACTAAAACAATTACCAAGCAGATGATCCTCCAATGATCCCAATGGCATGTACTCATAAACCAGAAGTCTTTGATCTCCATCAGCACAATAACCTATCAAATTTACAAGATTTGGATGGTGCAGAAGGCTCAACATCAACACCTCTACTAGGAATTCTCGGTTTCCTTGCAAGCCATTGCGGTCAAGCTGTTTCACTGCTACAATCTGGAGAAAACGAAGTGATGATTGATGATGTCCATCTCATTTAAAGAAGTATTAGGCATGTGCCTAATAAAAGTTTCTTTGGTTTGGTAGCCAACCTTGTTGACTTGTTTTGGTTAGGTAGCCAACTTTGTTGAATTAGTTTTGGTTGGTAGCCAACCTTGTTGAATTTCTTTGGGTTGGTAGCCAACTTTGTTGAATTGTGAAAAGTGTGTGTAAATTGTCAAATATTGTAGGCTTTAGAGAGTGAAGCTTTGGCTATAAAAGGAGAGCTTCAATTCTCATTTCCACACACCAACAAAGAGAGAAAGAAAGAGTGAGGTTTCACAGACAGGGTATAAGAAATTAGTCTGTGAGAAAAATAGAGAGTGAGCGATATTGTAGTGAGGTGGGAATATCAAAAGAGGGTTATTTCTTTTGAGTGTTGTAGTGGTCTTTGGAGGATTTTACTCGGAACTACAAAGTGTAAAATTCCTTACTATAGTGATATCAGTTTCTCCTCTCGGGGCCGTGGTTTTTTCCCTTATTCAAAAGGGTTTTCCACGTAAAAATCTTGGTGTCATTGTTACTCTTTTATTTTTGTTAATTACCGTATCTCGGTGCTACATTATTATTCCGCTTTTATTACCGTGAATATTATTTCTGTGGGGGTTTATTCCCAACAACTGGTATCAGAGCACAGGTTCTGCTCGTTCACTAAAATACTATTCACTGTCGGTAGTACTATACTCGGTGAAAAACAAAAATGTCCGGAGTAAAGTACGAGGTAGCAAAATTCAACGGAGATAACGGTTTCTCAACATGGCAAAGAAGGATGAGGGATCTGCTCATCCAACAAGGATTACACAAGGTACTAGATGCTGATGCCAAAAAGCCTGATACCATGAAAGCTGAGGATTGGGCTGACTTGGATGAAAGAGCTGCTAGTGCAATCAGGTTGCACTTATCAGATGATGTAGTAAATAACATCATTGATGAAGTCACTGCACGTGGAATTTGGACAAGGTTGGAAAGCCTATACATGTCCAAAACACTGACAAATAAATTGTACCTGAAGAAGCAGTTATACGCCCTACACATGGGTGAAGGTATGAATTTTTTGTCACATTTAAATGTATTTAACGGACTAATCACACAGCTTGCCAACCTCGGAGTGAAAATCGAGGAAGAAGATAAAGCCATCTTGCTATTGAACTCGTTGCCATCTTCGTACGATAATTTGGCAACAACCATCCTGCACGGTAAGACTACTATTGAGTTGAAAGATGTTACATCGGCTCTTTTACTCAATGAGAAGATGAGAAAGAAGCCTGAAAATCAAGGACAAGCTCTCATCACAGAAGGTAGAAGTAGGAGTTATCAAAGGAGTTCGAACAACTATGGTAGATCCGGAGCTCGTGGGAAGTCAAAGAACCGATCCAAATCAAGAGCCAGAAATTGCTACAACTGTGATCAACCAGGTCACTTCAAAAGAGATTGCCCAAATCCAAGGAAGGGCAAAGGAGAAACCAGTGGCCAGAAGAATGACGACAACACAGCCGCCATGGTGCAAAACAATGATAATGTTGTCCTCTTTATAAATGAGGAAGAGGAATGCATGCATCTGTCAGGTCCAGAGTCGGAATGGGTGGTTGACACAGCAGCATCTTACCACGCCACACCGGTAAGAGATCTTTTTTGCAGATATGTAGCAGGGGATTTCGGCACTGTGAGAATGGGTAACACAAGTTACTCAAAGATTGCGGGGATTGGTGACATCTGTATCAAGACAAATGTCGGATGCACATTGGTTCTAAAGGACGTGCGGCATGTACCTGATTTGCGGATGAACTTGATCTCAGGAATTGCTTTAGACCGAGATGGATACGAGAACTATTTTGCAAATCAAAAGTGGAGACTCACTAAGGGATCATTGGTGATTGCAAAGGGAGTTGCTCATGGCACGTTGTACAAGACAAATGCAGAAATATGCCAAGGTGAATTGAACGCGGCACAAGATGGGATTTCTGCAGATTTGTGGCACAAAAGAATGGGTCATATGAGCGAGAAGGGATTGCAGATTCTTGCCAAGAAATCACTTATTTCTTATGCCAAAGGTACAACAATAAAACCCTGTGACTACTGTTTATTTGGTAAGCAACATAGAGTCTCATTTCAGACATCGTCTGAAAGAAAATTGAATATACTTGATTTAGTATATTCTGATGTTTGTGGCCCAATGGAAATTGAATCAATGGGCGGTAACAAATATTTTGTTACTTTTATTGATGATGCTTCACGAAAATTATGGGTTTATATTTTGAAAACCAAAGATCAGGTGTTTCAAGTTTTCCAGAAGTTTCATGCTCTAGTAGAAAGGGAGACTGGTCGAAAGCTAAAACGTCTCCGAAGTGACAATGGAGGTGAGTACACTTCAAGGGAATTTGAAGAGTATTGTTCAAGTCATGGGATCAGACATGAAAAGACAGTTCCTGGAACCCCACAGCACAATGGCATAGCCGAGAGGATGAACCGCACCATTGTGGAGAAGGTGAGAAGCATGCTCAGAATGGCTAAACTGCCTAAGTCATTCTGGGGTGAAGCAGTTCAGACAGCCTGTTACCTGATCAATAGGAGTCCATCAGTTCCGTTGGCGTTTGACATCCCAGAGAGAGTTTGGACCAACAAGGAGGTGTCCTACTCACATTTGAAGGTGTTCGGTTGCAGAGCTTTTGCACATATACCAAAAGAGCAGAGAACAAAGCTGGATGATAAATCTGTTCCCTGCATATTTATCGGATATGGAGATGAAGAGTTCGGGTACAGATTGTGGGATCCTGTAAAGAAGAAGGTCATCAGAAGCAGAGATGTAGTCTTCCGAGAAAGTGAAGTTGGAACTGCTGCTGATATGTCAGAAAAGGCGAAGAATGGTATAATTCCTAACCTTGTTACTATTCCTTCTACTTCTAACAATCCCACAAGTGCAGAAAGTACGACCGACGAGGTTGCCGAGCAGGGGGAGCAACCTGGTGAGGTTATTGAGCAGGGGGAGCAACTTGATGAAGGTGTCGAGGAAGTGGAGCACCCCACTCAGGAAGAAGAACAACCTCAACCTCTGAGGAGATCAGAGAGGCCAAGGGTAGAATCATGCAGGTACCCGTCCACAGAGTATGTTCTCATCAGTGATGAGGGGGAGCCAGAAAGTCTTAAGGAGGTGTTGTCCCATCCAGAAAAGAACCAGTGGATGAAAGCTATGCAAGAAGAGATGGAATCTCTACAGAAAAATGGCACGTACAAGCTGGTTGAACTTCCAAAGGGTAAAAGACCACTCAAATGCAAATGGGTCTTTAAACTCAAGAAAGATGGAAATGGCAAGCTGGTCAGATACAAAGCTCGATTGGTCGTTAAAGGCTTCGAACAAAAGAAAGGTATTGATTTTGACGAAATTTTCTCACCTGTTGTCAAAATGACTTCTATTCGAACTATTTTGAGCTTAGCAGCTAGCCTAGATCTTGAAGTGGAGCAGTTGGATGTGAAAACTGCATTTCTTCATGGAGATTTGGAAGAGGAGATTTATATGGAGCAGCCAGAAGGATTTGAAGTAGCTGGAAAGAAATACATGGTGTGCAAATTGAATAAGAGTCTTTATGGATTGAAGCAGGCACCAAGGCAGTGGTACATGAAGTTTGACTCATTCATGAAAAGTCAAACATACCTAAAGACCTATTCTGATCCATGTGTATACTTCAAAAGATTTTCTGAGAATAACTTTATTATATTATTGTTGTATGTGGATGACATGTTAATTGTAGGAAAAGACAAGGGGTTGATAGCAAAGTTGAAGGGAGATCTGTCCAAGTCATTTGATATGAAGGACTTGGGCCCTGCACAACAAATTCTAGGGATGAAGATAGTTCGAGAGAGAACACGTAGAAAGTTGTGGCTATCTCAGGAAAAGTACATTGAACGTGTACTAGAACGCTTCAACATGAAGAATGCTAAGCCAGTTAGCACACCTCTTGCTAGTCATCTAAAGTTGAGCAAAAAGATGTGTCCTACAACAGTGGAAGAGAAAGGGAACATGGCTAGAGTTCCTTATTCTTCAGCAGTCGGAAGCTTAATGTATGCAATGGTATGCACTAGACCTGATATTGCTCACGCAGTTGGTGTTGTCAGCAGGTTTCTTGAAAATCCAGGAAAAGAACATTGGGAAGCAGTCAAGTGGATACTCAGGTACCTGAGAGGTACCACGGGAGATTGTTTGTGCTTTGGAGGATCTGATCCAATCTTGAAGGGCTATACAGATGCCGATATGGCAGGTGACATTGACAACAGAAAATCTACTACTGGATATTTGTTTACATTTTCAGGGGGAGCTATATCATGGCAGTCTAAGTTGCAGAAGTGTGTTGCACTTTCAACAACTGAAGCAGAGTACATTGCCGCTACAGAAACTGGCAAGGAGATGATATGGCTCAAACGGTTCCTTCAAGAGCTTGGATTGCATCAGAAGGAGTATGCCATCTATTGTGACAGTCAAAGTGCAATAGACCTTAGCAAGAACTCTATGTACCATGCAAGGACCAAACACATTGACGTGAGATATCATTGGATTCGAGAAATGGTAGATGATGAATCTCTAAAAGTCTTGAAGATTTCTACAAGTGAGAATCCCGCAGATATGCTGACGAAGGTGGTACAAAGGAACAAGTTCGAGCTATGCAAAGAACTTGTCGGCATGCACTCAAATTAGAAGACAGTGCTACCTCCTCTAGATAAATGAGACTGGAGGGGGAGATTGATGATGTCCATCTCATTTGAAGAAGTATTAGGCATGTGCCTAATAAAAGTTTCTTTGGTTTGGTAGCCAACCTTGTTGACTTGTTTTGGTTAGGTAGCCAACTTTGTTGAATTAGTTTTGGTTGGTAGCCAACCTTGTTGAATTTCTTTGGGTTGGTAGCCAACTTTGTTGAATTGTGAAAAGTGTGTGTAAATTGTCAAATATTGTAGGCTTTAGAGAGTGAAGCTTTGGCTATAAAAGGAGAGCTTCAATTCTCATTTCCACACACCAACAAAGAGAGAAAGAAAGAGTGAGGTTTCACAGACAGGGTATAAGAAATTAGTCTGTGAGAAAAATAGAGAGTGAGCGATATTGTAGTGAGGTGGGAATATCAAAAGAGGGTTATTTCTTTTGAGTGTTGTAGTGGTCTTTGGAGGATTTTACTCGGAACTACAAAGTGTAAAATTCCTTACTATAGTGATATCAGTTTCTCCTCTCGGGGCCGTGGTTTTTTCCCTTATTCAAAAGGGTTTTCCACGTAAAAATCTTGGTGTCATTGTTACTCTTTTATTTTTGTTAATTACCGTATCTCGGTGCTACATTATTATTCCGCTTTTATTACCGTGAATATTATTTCTGTGGGGGTTTATTCCCAACAATGATCAGTACAGTTTCAGGGCAAAATGCTATGTAAAGAAAAGATAGTGGAATTTTCTTAAGTCTTGAGCACCTGTCCAGTTTTGTTCAGAAGACCTTTGTAAACACGTCCAAATCCACCTTCACCTATCAGACATTCTGATCGGAAATTCTTTGTAGCTGTTGCCAGTTCCCTGAAGGTGAAAGTTTGAGCTGCAATGTTGTTCTGGCCTTCGCCTTTGTTAGAAGCCTTTTGGTGTGTGGCTTCTGCTGCTGCCTTTCTAGTACTTTCTGCGGACAAAATTAGAAGATTTATATATAAGGAAAGCAAAGCACCAGCTGAAATACTTAAACAATGCACCGTTCCCACAAAGGTCCTTCCTATAAAAATTTTGTGAATCTCTCCTCTGAAAGCTGAAGTTGCTAGAGGTAACACTCTTAACATATCTACTCACTGAAAGTATTTTATTGACAGGTACCATTAAAACTCCAACTCAGTCCCCAGGCTATGGTTCAATGACAAGAACACAGTAGTCATAAAAGTTTTGTTGTTAAAAAAAGTTGGCTTTAAGAAACCTATCTTCTTTTGTGGTCACAGCAGAATTTTCCCACAATGAGCAGAAATATAGCTCTATGGAACAGTCCCCAGTCTTTGGTTCAATGGCAAGAACACAGCCCGTGATATGTGGGTTAGGCGCAGGGGCGGAGCCAGCCATGGGTTCGGTTGAACCCAGTAACTTTGGTTTAAACCCTGTATTTGCCTTACAAAATCCATTGAATATACACAAATTATTAAATTAGAATCCAGTAACTTAAAATGACTAGAATGCCGAATCCATAAACTTCAAATCCTGGCTTCGCCTCTAGTTAGGCGTAATTGGAACCTTGCAGTGGACTAAAAGCATTGTATTTAAGTCGAAAAGTATAGATGCGTGGGCCATTAACACCAAATTTAGAACAGTAGCCAGCTGATCCTCGGGAATTTTTCGGTTATAAAACAAAGAAATAGCTTTATGAAGCAAAGCAAAGCTTAGTTTAAACCTTGTCCTGATCACAGTTGGAATATGAATTTTGAACACCCAAAAAAGAAACAAGAAAAACAAAAGCTAAGCCGTTTTAAAGTTATCATTTTAATGAAACATTTCATTGCGACAACCTTACCAGAGGGAGGTAGTGGACGCTGAGAATGAGAATGAGAACGAGAATGCAGGTCTTGCTGTGATTTTGGCCTCGATAATGAATATTGTGTACGTTGTTGGAGACTTTCCCTGTGATTAGCAACAGCAGCAGCAGCACCAGATGTTTCTCTTTTGTTGCTATGTATTCTTTTGAATGCCTTCTTTTCATTCGACGAAAAACATGAAAAGCAACCCATTTTTTTTAATATCAACCCTTTGCAGGAACGGTTGTAAATTTTCTAAAAAGAAAACAATTTCTATAATCTGGATGCTATAAATTGGTTTAGGCAATGCTAGTATTTGCCTTCTATAAAGTTTGATCTGCAAAATCTACCAAATGTGTAGAGCCAAATTCTAAAAACTCAATCTTGCTAGAATCAAAAGAATGAGAACTGTAAACACCTTTTCTGGATGTGTGAATGTAAATATGGTGTATATAAAGATAACTATGGCTATGGATAGCTAATTAAGGCTGTCTAAAAACGGAAAACCTAGGAAACGGTTTTGCTAATTAGGAAGGAGCTATTTTTAGCATAAAGCGGAGAGAAGGAGATATGTTTGGAGATGTTTTCCGTTGAACTTCCCGCAGAATACGGGGGATATAATGGTTGGGAGAATTTGAAGGGATATTTGGTGAAACTTGTGAACGAATTTGGCGCGGACCTAAAGTTTGATTTCTCACCTTATATTACTCCTTTTGTTGCATATTTGAAAAATGATTGCAAAAATTAGTACCCCTCAGTGTTTGTACCAATCAAACACTTGACATTTGTTTTAACATATAGTATATAATGGCTTCTCTCTTTCTGAATTTTGTTTTTGTTCCTTGTTAGAAATAGGCGATTTGGGGAGGAAAAGGAAAATCAACTCGTACCAAAGCACGTATGGTGTCAATTCGCCAGTTTCTTGATCTGAAATTTGAATTGATTCAAGGTGAGATATCGAGAGTTACAAACATTGTAACTTAATAACATTCTAGTAGAAATTACTCAGTGTATCCTTGCCCATTGAACCTCAAGTTGAGCTTGGTCACGTATTGGCCTCAGTTGCTTATTCATAAACAAAAGGATTTGCAAATAAAAATGCTATTATACAACTTAAAACGCCTGGGGGCTGGGGCAAGCCTTCAAGGAGCCCATCAACATGTAAGCAGACCTCGAACAAGACATAAAAAGGAAGCACCCACAGGTTCTCGCATTCTACATAATCAAAGCATATGTTGCACCTCGAAATAATTTTGCTCATTGTAAAACACTAATGCCTCACCAATTAAATAGAAGACAACAAAAATTGTCTAAGGTTGTGCACATATTCGGCTAAGACCAGGCTCTCCATTGGCATGACCTTCTTTTCTCCAACTCTCTCTCACTCCATACACTTCATTCCACATTCCAGCTGCTGCATAAACATTAGATAGTGCAACAGAAGCGTTAGAAATTTGTTTCTCCCTTTCCATCATCTTTCCAGCTACCTTCTTTCCAATTTCGATGTTTCCATGCAACTGACAGGCCCCTAGAAGTGCGGCCCAAATGGCACCAGTAGATCTCCCATCACTTGGATCGTTCTCTTCCATTCCCTCCACCAAATTCCATGCTTCTTCAAGCCTTCCATTACGTCCCAATAAATCAATTAGACATGTATAATGTTCTTCCTCGGGCATCAAACCGTACCGCTTCCTCATTTGTGTAAAGTATTGCATTCCCTCATCAACCAACCCACAATGACTACAAGCAGTTAATACTGCAATAAATGTCACTTCATTGGGCATAATTCCCATGTTTACCATACGCTGAAAGAGTTCAAGGGCTTGGGAGGCAAATCCATGAATAGCAAATCCCATGATTGCAGAAGTCCATGAAGCAACATTTTTCTCCTCCATTGCATCAAAAATTCGCAGTGTGTAACACAAATTACCTGATTTTGAATACATATCAACTAAAGCTGTACCAACAGCCACATTGTCATATGCATCTGGTAACGCCCTAATTATTTTCGCATGTATTTGCTTTCCTTTGTTCAAATCAGTTAGACGGGTACATGCCTCAAGAGCCACCACAAAGGTCAAGCAGTTTCCTTCTAGCATAGATCCTTCTTTTCCCGAATACATCTTAGCCAATAAATTTAGGCCTTCTTGGGGCAAATCCTTTTGCACATACCCTGTCATCATGCTAGTCCAAGAAACAACAGTTTTCTCGGGCATATTCTCAAAGAGTGCCTTAGCATCTTCAATGAGTTCATTATGAATATAACCAGACAACAATGAATTCCACAGTGGAACATGTTGTTCAGGTAGCCAACTTTCAAAAACTTTTCGAGCTTTACGAATATCACTGCACTTGCTGTACATATCCATGAGTGCACTACCAATAATCACTCTGCTCTCTTTTAATGAATCAGCAGTGCTATATGAATCCACCAAAATGATAAAGAGGCCATGGATTTGCTTCCCAACATTGAGCAAATGCATCTTAGCACATGTAGTTAGCAGAGGCACGAAAATAGTCTGATCTGCAACAAAAATTTCAACAGCATTCTCCATTGACAAAATGTGCTTAACTACATCAGCATACATGTGATTAAATACATAACCCCTTGTCGTCACAAGCTTCGAAACAAGATTCCTTTCTGATCCAACAAAAACTTTCTCAGCCGATGCAACTCTACCGCAATAAAAGTACATGTTAGCAAGCGAATTTCTACAACTCAACTCAAACCCACTAACAAATGCATAACCATGAACTTGCACACCCAAAAGTAGATCTTGTACGTACGCACAGCCAGATAAAACGGTCGCAACGCTGTACTCATCAGGCACGTAAAGTTCTCTGCACTTCATTCGATAAAACAACTCTAATCCTTGACATTCCTGTCCATTCTGAACATACCCAGATATCATAGCGTTCCAGGTCACCAAATTTCTATTGGGCATTTCATCAAACAACTTCTGGGCACATTCCGCTACCCCACATTTCGCATACAAATCCACGAAGGCAGTCTCAACAATGATATTTCCAGGAATGAATCCAGACTTAACGATGTGGGCATGCAAGGTTTTCCCCAAAGACAGGTACTTTGGAGCAGAAGCAATGGCACGAGCAACAGCTGTGAAGACGAAGTGATTGGGCCGAGCATCTGGGTTGGATTGAGATTGATGGAGCATGCAGGAGAAGAGATGAAGGGCCTTGTGGGATTGATTGGAGCGAGCATACCCTGAGATGATAGAGGTCCATAAGGGTGTGTCTTTGTGAGGCACTTGGTCGAACACCTGGTGGGCAATGCTAATGGAGTTGGGGATTCCATATGAAATATAGTCAGCGATGAGCTTAGTAGCGTAAACAGGACTAGTGTTAAGGCCAAGCTTGATAAACCAAGCATGTCTACTCATTCATGCGTCGCTGTACATGGAGGCATTTGGAACCCACAGATGTATGATCGGGGACTCGAAGTACAGAAAATTTGAATATATTAAGCCACGTAATTTTTTAAATTTGATGTGATTTATATCAAAATTATTCCTTAGGTTGAGGACTCGAGGGTAAGTTCATTTTTGTCCTTCAAACAAACATTTGAGCACATCATCTTCTACATTTGCTAAATTTGAACAGATTTAGATCATTTAACATAATTACTACAAGCGGGAACTAACGGTTCTTTCATATGTGTGATTGGTTAGAATGAGCTGCCAGCATGAACCCTGCTTCTAACGGTAGCGTTCTTTTACTCAGTCAAGGGAATTTAATTAAGAGTGTGTTTGACTAAGGTTATACTCTTACAAGTACTTTTTAGCTTATTTACGCGCTTGGTAAAATTAAAAGTGCTTATAAGTCAAAAATAAGTCAAAACCTATAAGTTGATCTCCCCCAACTTATCAAATTTCAGCTTATAAGCACTTTAGGTTTAACCAAATATTTACTATTCTATCCCTAAAATACTTCTTTTTAAAACAAAACTCCTCGTATAGTTTCACTCTCTCTCAGTTCTTCAAACCTAAACAGCCCGCGCCTATGCAATTCTCCAGCCTGTTTGTAATGATTGAAGGTGGAATTAGGAAAGTATGAGATAGGGTATTGCTATAATGGGGTGTAGAAGCTTCTATGGGCTAAGTCCTTAGGCCAGCATAAATGAATACACAATGGGCCAAATTAATAAGAAAGTCGGTGGCCCACTTGTACCAACCCAACCAACATTAACAAACAATAAATACACAGTTGGAAGAGGAAAGCAGTAGTCAATTTCCGGTAATTCCGTTACTTCCTAATAAATTATTTTCTATTTTCTCTCTCATTTCTCTCTCTTCTCTTTTGATCCTAACCTCCTTTTCTCTTCTTAATTCTCAGGTCATTTTCATGGAGTATCTAGTTATGTCTACTGTAATTAGCTAAAATCTGTTGTAAATTCCATTGATGAACTGTTGCTTCTTTGATCAATAAAGCTTTCTTCCTTCTATTTTGTCTCAATTACTATAATACATACTAGTTCATTACATATTTGGTATCAGAGCAAGTCCTGGCACCATGACAATACCTGAAACTAGGGCTAAAGCTACAAAAGAAAACATAAAGAAATTGGAGAATCAATTACAGAATTACATGTCAGAGACGAATAAAAAGCTGGAGTCCAATGACTCAAAAATGGATGAATTGCATCACAAGTTTGACATAATGATGGATAAAATCTTCGTCAATAAGGATGGAATTCTGGGAAGTGCGCCTTCAGAAAACTTCAGGTGGAAGGTTCTGGAAGCAGGGCAAGAATGGTGGAGCCTCACGAGCATCCTATGGGGAGATATCACTCGAACAGCTCTACTTCAAAGGTAGACTGTCCATACTTTGAAGATGGTGATCCCAGGTCATGGTTGAGAAAATGTGAAAGGTACTTCCATTATAATTACATCTCTAATCCTCAGCACAAACTTGAAACTGTTGTTCTTCATTTAAACGGAAAGGCTGAGTCATGGTACTTTTCATACCAAGTTTGTAGAGGTGTGGTTAGATGGCCAAACTTCGTGGAGGAAATCTGCAAAAGATTCAATGATTCAGACAATAGTAATCTTAACTTACTAGGCAGATTTAAAAGAATTGAACAAGTGGGGAGTGTGACAGAATACCTAGAAAAACTTGAAAACCTTAAGACTTGGGTATTGATTAAACACCCTACCATTCCTGAGGAGTTCTTTCTAGGGTTCTTCATTGAAGGGTTTAAAGAAGAAATTCGACACATAGTTAAGATATTGGCCCTCTTTCTTTAACCCAGGCAGTTGAGAAAGCTAGACACAAGGAAGAGTTACTAGAAGCAGTGAGCAAAAAGAATAAAAGAAGTGTAGGAAAGGGCACTAGTCAGTATAGTATGACTTATAGTACTTCCGGGAGTAGAGCTTCTACTTTTACCCCAAAGGAAGGCAATACTAACTCTGCCATCTCAGGGAATATATTGTTTGAAGCTAGAAAAGCTAGGGAGAATGCTATTGGTGTGGGGAAAAGTACTTCCCGAGTAAAAAATGTAATAATAGATAGTTGAATGCATTATATGGGACAACTAAACAAGAAGAAGTATAAGAAGAACCTAGAGTGGAAGAAATATAGAGAGCACTTGAGGTTCTTGAAGAAGTAATTGATGAAGCAATTATCTTAAATGCATTATCTGTCACTATTACTTCTAACACTATCAAATTGAAGGGGATGTATGGGAAACAAGGACTGATTATACTAGCTGGCAGTGGTAGTACTCATAGTTTTGTTGCTAGTAGCACTGCTAAACAACTAGGTTGTGCAATTCAAGAGGATGCTCCTATGAGAGTAACAGCTGCTAATTGAGTCATTTGTTGAGCTAATATTCATGTCCTCAGTTTAAGTGGAAGATACATGGCATTGAGTTTGAACATAAACTCAGATTGTTGGATGTTGGTGGTTGTGATATGGTGTTACATAGAGATTGGATGAGAAGACACAACCCAGTACTCTTTGATTTTATTGAGTACAAGCTGCAGGTTAGTGTTAAGGGAAAAAGGGTGGATCTGAAAGGGTTCTCTAAAGAAGGGAAACTGCAGGCTATGACAGCCTCTAGGGTTAAACAACTTTTGAAAAAAGGGCAAGAGATATGGGCACATTTATTTACAATAACAGTTATAGAAATGAAGAAGGCTACGGCTGATCGCTTCCAACTCCACACTACTATTAAGTAGCAAGAGAGGGTCGCAATAGCTTTTACCCGATTTTAGATCGGGATTGATATCCACAGAGAGCTAGAATTGGAATCGAGTATCTATCTAGTTTAGGATTGCATATGTGCTCTTAATTGGTCTTCTATTCATTTTTTTGGTTTTCTTTATGATTCTATTTTTATCAAACTACTAATTGAAAATGCAACTAGATTAGGCTAAGAGATAAATATTGCAAGTTGTATCTAATGGTTTAAAAGGCACTAGGGTAGTGACATTCACCTAGGTGGGCAGATGACGGGTACTTGAAACTAAGGCATAATTGACATGATCGGAGAATATGATATAACTGTTGCACTAATTTACCGACTCTGCACCTCTTGGTGGTTCAAGTGATTTTACCCAATTGACTTTCTCAAGACCAATTGGGTATACTAATTTGCATAAGCAATAAAGGTTCAAGTCGGGTATTACTCTCTCGAGGTTTAACCCTTTAATTGAGGGCATCAATTTCTTGAATTCGCCCCAGTTCCTTGTTGGGTCAATTTCGGAGACTTTGATTCTCTTTCTCAAGAAGAACCCTAGTCAACTAAACACAAACTAGTATTTGCAACCACTAATTCAGAAATTAACCATGAAATTGGACCAAATAACAAACACCCATAATCAATTTAGCCCTAGAAAACAAGACCCATCAATTATTCACACTAGGGTTGAGCCACAACCATAGTTAATGGGTTTAACTACTCATATTCAAAGAAAAAAAATAAGAAATAGAAGAAGATAAACTCATATAAATTACTTGCTAATCTAAATACAAACATTCAATGATAAAAAGTAAGTAAAAATGCGCAAAAAGGCTTAGAAAAGTCGCCTTACGAGTGCAGATTACGTACTACAATGTCTGATGCACTAAAAATAGAAAAAGAATCTATTTATACTAAGCTAAAAAATTTGGACACAAATGCCCTTGTGGGGTTAGTGCGGACCGCATAAAATGGATCGCGGTCCGCACTGGGCTTTGTCCTTCAAAATTGATCTCTCTGAACTTGGGCTTTGCGGACCGCATGAAATGGACCGCGGTCGCGGAGGCTTCTATCGCGGTCTGCACAAAGTTGACCACGGACCGCGATGGCTCAAAACTCTGAAAAGTGATCTCTCTGAATCTTCACACTGCGGACCGCAGAGAATGGACTGTGGCCACAGTGCCTTCAGTGAGGACCGTACAAAATGGTGTGCGGCTGCACTGCCTTGAAGCTTGGAAATCAGCTCTCTGAATCTCCCAGTACGGACCGCACAAAGTGGTGTTTGGCCGCACTGGGCCTGTTCTGCATGAGATTGCCTTGTTTGGTACTTGTGCAAGTTTCACTCCTTTTGAGCCGATCTTTGATATTTTGTTACTTTGTTGATCAAACCTGCAATCAAGTACAACTTGTGAGCCTTTTAGGACTATTTTGTATGAATATTTGATCAAAGCATAGCAAGAAGGAGTATAAAATTCGTCAAATCCCTAGTTATCAACTCCCCCAAACTTAATCTTTTGCATGTCCTCAAGCAAACAAAATAAGACCCACCTCTTAAGGAAAAAATCCAAGAAATTTCTAGCTGTCCTAAAGCAACCTCAACTAGCATCAATTGGGACTAACAATTTCCCTCAATACAAATGAACCATTAACAACAATTACTCTTTGGACAACCATGGATCAAGTATGACACAAGAGCATCAAGAGTTGACTCAACACATCAAAGAACTCTTTCAATTACTTTGGTCATTGTGGAACCCAAACTCACACATCCTCAACTCTCCCTAAGCAAACCTTACCTTTAGAATAGTGGCATGCAAAACGAGGTTAATGGGAATTCACTCATCTCTCTCAAGAAAAAAGTCACAACTCTGGCTCTAAGTACGATATGCTTGCCCCTTATTTGAGTATCCACTAATGTAGGCTTCATTCAACTCAAGATCATATAGGATATTGTGGAAACATTGTGAAGGCTTTTGGTTCAGGGCAGGGAATGTTTTGGTCTAGGTGAGTTCCACCTTCCTTTAATCACTTCTTTTGATTCATTTGGCATCCATTCACTTGACTCTTTGAGTTATTTTCACTTCTTTCTAAGGGGTTAGAGAGACACAATGTCACTCTTTCTTATGCAATTCAAACCTTCTCCTTTTTCAACTCTCCACGCCTTTCATTCATTGCTTTTCTTGAATCCCTTTTTATTCTTTTTCACATTGAACATTCTTTTTGCCATTTTGCTTTTCTTTCTTTTTCATTGCCTTATATTTTCTTCATTTTTGTGCCTTTTTACCAGTTTGTTGTAATCCTGGTCTCTCCCCCCAAACTTATACTTTTTCCATGTGCTAAAGGAAAGATCAGGTGCCAAGAGAGGGTATCTTTTAAAACTGGTATAGGCTTGTATCATGGTTCTTGAAAGAAAAATGTATAAGGCTCAAAAGGGTTAACTAGGGATATTATCATTGCTAGGCTATGGAATTATTCAAACTATCATTTGGATCAAGGAGAGCCTATAATCATGTATTAAGTCAAAATTCACCTAGGATTTTGCCTCAATAAACATTCAGGGAAAGTTCTAGACCAATGGCTCAGGACTTCGACTTGCAATTCAATTACTCACCACACAAGCTAAGGGATTGCTAAAGACATAAAGTTGGGGGCCTACAACGATCTTAGATATGATTTGAGCACGCAATGGTTCCGAAAAACCACTTGATAATTATCAGCCAACGCAAGAGTCTCAAGGTCACAACTTTCACTATCCTAAACACGCAAAAAAAATTTGACCATAAGATCAAAGGAAAATGTGCTATGCCCAAGTGAAGCTTTGTTTGAGGCACCCTTAACTACTAACTACTAAAAATCAAAAAGAAAAAGAAAAATGGACTCAAACCCTTAAGAAGGTTGTTACGCCATCTATCATTGGGAAGAGCCACCTGGTTCACACAATACTCCACCTTTGGAAAGAACCGTGGCACTAAGAAAACCAAAGGCTTATTGCAAACTACAAATCACAAATAAGAAGCTAAAAACAAAAAAAATTGCGAAAAATAGAATGAATATATTCAAAAGGGGATTTGAATATACAATGGATAGGATGAATATATACAATAAGATGTAACTTTATATACAGACCCAAAGTGAAATCAAAAATACGATAAATGTAACGAAATATCAGAATTATATGCAGACCAAAGAAAAAAGATAAAGAAAGCATAAAACTGTCAAAGCATATAGAAGGGAAAGGATATAGAAGACTCCCTAAAGCCTGTCTGTCTACATAGGGTCACGTGGGGTCCCTGGGTCCTCTGTGTGCTCGGGAACCTCAGATTGGTTACTGGTGGTCTGCTGCTCTGCTGCTGGGACCTGGGCTTGGACCTGGACAGGCGCTGGAACTGGTATATCCTATGGCTAACTGGAGGAAGTCTCCGGTGGTGCCAAATGGATGATAGCATGATCAGCTCTAGGGATAATCCTCCTCCTCTTCGGAGGCCTTTGTGACTTCTCTGGCTGTGGATGAGCTGCTGGAACTGAGTCCTCGAGCAATAAGTCTAAAGGCAGGTGATCTGCCTTCAGTCTGTAAACATCTACACGCAGCTCCTTCATGGACTCCTTGGAGGCCTATGTCTTCCATAGCTTCTTATGCTCCTTAGTAAGCTCCTTGAGAGCCTTGCTATGTAAATCCACTACCTTTGAGAGTGCAGCCTGAGTGTAGAGGATCTTCTTCTGGTTCTCAAGTATCTCTTTGAGCGCATCCTCGATTGACTTAGGTACCTATGGGGATGGAGGAGCTGATTGAGCCTCTACAGTGGTAGTCAAGATAGATAACTTGGATGACATTGTGGACATCCAGTTGTTGATACTGGCAAGAGCCTGGCTCAATCGGTGGGCAGTAATGGGATAAGCTCGGGAAGATGGAATCTCCGGGCCTGCTGGGGTAGATGGATCAACAGGAATAACAGTGGATGTGGATGGACCAGGAAGGATATCTGTGGGGGCGATGTGCACAAATAGCCACTAACAGCTCATGTATTTATTTTAAAGCCAGTATTTTAAATGTCTTTAGTCTTTAGCCACTGGTTTAATAAACTTTAACTGCCCGGACGAGAATACCCTTCTGCTCATGTCCTTAACTTCAGGACTTCAGGACTTCAGGACTACATGTTCTTAACTTTTGAACTTGAAACTCTAAGTTCAGGACTTCAAGACTACATGTCCTTAACTTTTTAACCTGTAACTTTAAGTTCAGGACTTCAGGACTACATGTCCTAAACTTTTGAACTTGGAACTCTAAGTTCAGGACTTCAAGGTTACATGTCCTTAACTTTTGAACTTGGAACTCAAACTTCAAGACCAAGCGTCCTTAACTTTTGAACTTGTAAGTCAAAGTTAAGGACCTATTGTCCTTAA
>MU783180.1:2634-58640 GCA_026770625.1 Nicotiana glauca | reverse complement strand
TGGGCTACATTGCAATAAAACTCTTTGACCATGTGTTCGTTGGTATCCGCACAGTCCTCCATAAAATGTTCCCAGCCCACACTAGTCCTAAATTGTCTTTGCATATTGGGGTTGAGGAGTAAAAGATCTTTATCAATGAAGATCTTCTCAGGTATCAATTTTCTCACCGGCCACCTCTCCCTAAATTTGTGGTATTCCACCTCACTCACGAACCTATCTCGCCAAACCTCCGGCTTCCTCGTTCTTTCTACACCCCCAGCCCTTGGTTCACCTCTTTCAGCTTCCTCTTCTTTTCCTTGTACTTCCTCGTCTTCTCCTTCTACCCCCTCCCCAGATAATGAAGCTGTGGGAGAGGTAAAGTATTCTACACTACCCGCTGTTGAGCCCTCAGACAACTCAGAAGAAACATATGCTGGTGCTTGGGTAGTGTGTGATGGTGGAGGAGTAGTGTCTGTCAATCTAAATCTTCCTGGCCAGTCAGGGACATGTGTAGGAACAGAGTGTGAGGAAACCTGCTCAAAAGGCTCATACTCACTCCCCGACTGATCAGCTGCTCTGTCAGCAGCTTTTATTAACTTTTTTGATCTCTTTATGTTTTCCCAAACTTGGTAAGTGAGTTTAATCATCTTTTGCTTCCCTCCCTAGGAGGATTCACCTTTGCCGGGTTGTTTTGAGCCTTTTCCTCGTTGTTTAACCATTGTCTGCAAACACAATTCAAATAACTTGGTATCAGTATAATCAGTTAACAACAAAGTTGTAGAAGCAGAACAAGAAGTGTTGCAGATAGCTTGCAGAAGTTGCCCAGTGCAGACCGTACAAAATGCTAGTGCGGCCACACTGGGGCCACTGCAAAAACAACCACGGTCTGCACAGGCATCGGGTTCAAAAATACAGCCTCTGAATCTAAGCAATAAGGACCGCACAAAAGCAACTTTGGCTGCACTAGGGCTAGTGTGGACATCACAGTATTAACCGCGGCCCGCATTGCCCAAAGTTAAACTTTGCAGGATTCATTAGTGCGGTCCACACAAAATGGTACCGTGGCTGCATTGGGGCACCGCGAATTGCACAAAATCAACAGCGTTCCACACTGAGTGTCCAGTTTTGGGACCAAACTAGGGTTCGTGAAATTTTCTTTTAAGGGCAGGGAATGTTTTGGTCTAGGTGAGTTCCACCTTCCTTTAATCACTTCTTTTGATTCATTTGGCATCCATTCACTTGACTCTTTGAGTTATTTTCACTTCTTTCTAAGGGGTTAGAGAGACACAATGTCACTCTTTCTTATGCAATTCAAACCTTCTCCTTTTTCAACTCTCCACGCCTTTCATTCATTGCTTTTCTTGAATCCCTTTTTATTCTTTTTCACATTGAACATTCTTTTTGCCATTTTGCTTTTCTTTCTTTTTCATTGCCTTATATTTTCTTCATTTTTGTGCCTTTTTACCAGTTTGTTGTAATCCTGGTCTCTCCCCCCAAACTTATACTTTTTCCATGTGCTAAAGGAAAGATCAGGTGCCAAGAGAGGGTATCTTTTAAAACTGGTATAGGCTTGTATCATGGTTCTTGAAAGAAAAATGTATAAGGCTCAAAAGGGTTAACTAGGGATATTATCATTGCTAGGCTATGGAATTATTCAAACTATCATTTGGATCAAGGAGAGCCTATAATCATGTATTAAGTCAAAATTCACCTAGGATTTTGCCTCAATAAACATTCAGGGAAAGTTCTAGACCAATGGCTCAGGACTTCGACTTGCAATTCAATTACTCACCACACAAGCTAAGGGATTGCTAAAGACATAAAGTTGGGGGCCTACAACGATCTTAGATATGATTTGAGCACGCAATGGTTCCGAAAAACCACTTGATAATTATCAGCCAACGCAAGAGTCTCAAGGTCACAACTTTCACTATCCTAAACACGCAAAAAAAATTTGACCATAAGATCAAAGGAAAATGTGCTATGCCCAAGTGAAGCTTTGTTTGAGGCACCCTTAACTACTAACTACTAAAAATCAAAAAGAAAAAGAAAAATGGACTCAAACCCTTAAGAAGGTTGTTACGCCATCTATCATTGGGAAGAGCCACCTGGTTCACACAACACTCCACCTTTGGAAAGAACCGTGGCACTAAGAAAACCAAAGGCTTATTGCAAACTACAAATCACAAATAAGAAGCTAAAAACGAAAAAAATTGCGGAAAATAGAATGAATATATTCAAGAGGGGATTTGAATATACAATGGATAGGATGAATATATACAATAAGATGTAACTTTATATACAGACCCAAAGTGAAATCAAAAATACGATAAATGTAACGAAATATTAGAATTATATGCAGACCAAAGAAAAAAGATAAAGAAAGCATAAAACTGTCAAAGCATATAGAAGGGAAAGGATATAGAAGACTCCCTAAAGCCTATCTGTCTACATAGGGTCACGTGGGGTCCCTGGGTCCTCTGTGTGCTCGGGAACCTCAGATTGGTTACTGGTGGTCTGCTGCTCTGCTGCTGGGACCTGGGCCTGGACCTGGACAGGCGCTGGAACTGGTATATCCTATGGCTGACTGGAGGAAGTCTCCGGTGGCGCCAAATGGATGATAGCATGATCAGCTCTAGGGATCATCCTCCTCCTCTTCGGAGGCCTTTGTGACTTCTCTGGCTGTGGATGAGCTGCTGGAAATGGGTCCTCGAGCAATAAGTCTAAAGGCAGGTGATCTGCCTTCAGTATGTAAACATCTACATGCAGCTTCTTCATGGACTCCTTGGAGGCCTATGTCTTCCATAGCTTCTTATGCTCCTTAGTAAGCTCCTTGAGAACCTTGCTATGTGAATCCACTACCTTTGAGAGTGCACCCTGAGTGTATAGGATCTTCTTCGGGTTCTCAAGTATCTCTTTGAGCGCATCCTCGATTGACTTAGGTACCTATGGGGATGGAGGAGCTGATTGAGCCTCTACAGTGGTAGTCAAGGTAGACAACTTGGATGACGTTGTGGACATCCAGTTGTTGATACTGGCAAGAGCCTGGCTCAATTGGTGGGCAGTAATGGGATAAGCCCGGGAAGATGGAATCTCCGGGCCTGCTGGGGTGGATGGATCAACAGGAATAACAGTGGATGTGGATGGACCAGGAAGGATATCTGTGGGGGCAATGTGCACAAATAACCACTAATAGCTCATGTCTTTATTTTAAAGCTAGTGTTTTAAATGTCTTTAGTCTTTAGCCACTGGTTTAATAAACTTTAACTGCCCGGACGAGAATACCCTTCTGCTCATGTCCTTAACTTCAGGACTTCAGGACTACATGTTCTTAACTTTTGAACTTGAAACTCTAAGTTCAGGACTTCAAGACTACATGTCCTTAACTTTTTAACCTGTAACTCTAAGTTCAGGACTTCAGGAGTACATGTCCTAAACTTTTGAACTTGGAACTCTAAGTTCAGGACTTCAAGGTTACATGTCCTTAACTTTTGAACTTGGAACTCAAATTCAAGACCAAGCGTCCTTAACTTTTGAACTTGTAAGTCAAAGTTAAGGACCTATTGTCCTTAAATGTTGAACGTGTAACTGTAAGTTAAGGACTGTCTGTCCTTAACTTTTAAACTTGTAAGTCGAAGTTAAGGACTTATTGTCCTTAACTTTTGAACTTGTAACTGTAAGTTAAGCACTGCTTGTCCTTAACTTTTGAATGTTAACTGTAAGTTAAGGATTGTCTGTCCTTAACTTTTGAACTTGGAAAATAAAAGTTAAGGACCTATTGTCCTTAAGTTTTGAACTTGTAACTGATGTATGTCCTTAACTTTTGAACTTGAAAATCAAAGTTAAAAGATTTAAATTTGGGAGAGTCTGTGACATTATTCTTTGGCTATGAATTGCAATCATTATTTTTGTTTCTTTTATTTTGTGCTTTCCAACTGAACCACGCAAGGAGAGTAGAAGGTCTATACCCTACTTACAAAGTTTTGTTACTAACTTTTGAACCATGATTATTGAAAAGTTCTTTTAAAGAGCTTTTGTCTTTTAATGAATGCTTACAAGCGATGTGCATTAGAATGACTGTGTAGATAGGCTCTGCCACCTCAACATAATGAACCAGTTATGGAGAAGGCACGAAGAGAGAGAGAATCAAGGTTTGCGAAGAAAAGCAAGGGAAGAAAGGGTAAAAATATCTTTTTATATTAATTTTAATAGGGCAGTGGCTATTTTTGCTCAACATCAGAATTTCTGGATAAAAAATAAATACCACCTTAAATAGTGGCTAGCCCATGCCATTTATAATATTTGTGGAGGTGGAGGTAGGCTCATCAGGAGCTACTACCACAACTGGCTCTTCAGACTAGCCAGTTGAAGCAGTAGTTGTACCTTTGAAAATCTTGCTCTTGGGGTTATCATCCCCTTGCATGTTGTACCAGGAGACAGGGACCTTTGCTTTGACTCTGACGTTGTAGGGCTTCTTGTCCGCCTTCAAATCCCAAAAGTACATAGTGAGGGTGCTTGGGAAGGGATAGTTCTGATCATGCTCCGTACCTACGATGGAGATAATCCTCGACATCACATTCCCCATATTGATAGGGTACTCTGCCATGATAGAAGCCACCAGCATAGCCTGGGAAAGAGGAAGGGTCTAGTCATGTGTCGTGGGGTCCAACTTTCTACACACAAAGGTCTCCCATCCCCGTTCTTCAAAATTCAAAGTCAGTCTCAATATCTCGACTGCAGTAGTCGACCAGTAGGTATAGTACCTGGGATTGCCAGGTACTGTACTAGCCAGGGAAAAACCTTCTCACCTATCTCCATCTTCGCCATATACAAAGTCGCATCCTCCTCATTGAAGCGTAGGTATTCATTGAGGTACTTTCATTCAAATAACACTGTCTTATTTCAAACCTTGGTCACTTTAGAGCCCTTTTTTATGTGGGCTACATTGCAATAAAACTTTTTGACCATGTGTTTGTTGGTATCCGCACAGTCCTCCATAAAATGTTCCCAGCCCACACTAGTCCTAAATTGTCTTTGCATATTGGGGTTGAGGAGTAAAAGATCTTTATCAATGAAGATCTTCTCCGGTATCAATTTTCTCACCGGCCACCACTCCCTAAATTTGTGGTATTCCACCTCACTCATGAACCTATCTCGCCAAACCTCCGGCTTCCTCTTTCTTTCTACACCCCCAACCCTTGGTTCACCTCTTTCAGCTTCCTCTTCTTTTCCTTGTACTTCCTCGTCTTCTCCTTCTACCCCCTCCCCAGATAATGAAGCTATGGGAGAGGTAAAGTATTCTACACTACCCATTGTTGAGCCCTCAGACAACTCAGAAGAAACATATGCTGGTGCTTGGGTAGTGTATGATGGTGGAGGAGTAGTGTCTGTCAATCTAAATCTTCCTGGCCAGTCAGGGACATGTGTAGGAACAGAGTGTGAGGAAACCTCCTATAAAGGCTCATACTCACTCCCCGACTGATCAGCTGCTCTGTCAGCAGCTTTTATTAACTTTTTTGATCTTTTTATGTTTTCCCAAACTTGGTGAGTGAGTTTAATCATCTTTTGCTTCCCTCCCTAGGAGGATTCACCTTTGCCGGGTTGTTTTGAGCCTTTTCCTCGTTGTTTAACCATTGTCTGCAAACACAATTCAAATAACTTGGTATCAGTATAATCAGTTAACAACAAAGTTGTAGAAGCAGAACAAGAAGTGTTGCAGATAGGTTGCAGAAGTTGCCCAGTGCAGACCGTACAAAATGCTAGTGCGGCCACACTGGGGCCATCGCAAAAACAACCACGGTCCGCACAGGCATCGGGTTCAAAATACAACCTCTGAATCTAAGCAATGAGGACCGCATAAAAGCAACTTTGGCCGCACTAGGGCTAGTGTGGACATCA
Organism: Nicotiana glauca; assembly: GCA_026770625.1. Taxonomy (NCBI): domain Eukaryota; kingdom Viridiplantae; phylum Streptophyta; class Magnoliopsida; order Solanales; family Solanaceae; genus Nicotiana; species Nicotiana glauca. The sequence goes on along the minus strand of MU783180.1, from coordinate 52,763 downwards.
CAGCATTAACCGCGGCCCGCATTGCCCAAAGTTAAACTTTGCAGGATTCATTAGTGCGGTCCGCACAAAATGGTACCGTGGCTGCATTGGGGCACCGCGAATCGCACAAAATCAACAGCGTTCCACACTGAGTGTCCAGTTTTGGGACCAAACTAGGGTTCGAGAAATTTTGCTTTTAAGTCCAATTTTTGCACCTAGTAGGTGTTGCTAAGTGATTATCCAGTCTATTAAGCTAACTAATTCTGCATGACTCAAAATTTAAACTAACCTAGCATGGAAATTTAAGAAAATAGGGGAGGAAGAAGACCTAAAGCTAAGAAAAACAAAAGTTAACAAGATTAAACAAGTAAAAGGAAGATTGTGGTACCAGATAATGAGATGAATGGAAGCAAATACGTTCCAACAACTAATTATGAGCAAAGGGTGTGATGAACAGTGTTTTTCTTAAGTCTGAGAGACAAAAGTGCGAGAAGAGTAAAAGGAGGCCCCAAGGGTCTATTTATAGAGAAAACCCTGGGGCCCATTCTTACCTACCAGTGCGGACCACGCAAAATGGACCGTGGTCCGCACAACTATTTTGTTCAAGCTCAACTCAGTAACCCACCGCGGTTCGCACAAAAAGGACCGCAGCTGCACTGGTCTACCGCGAACCGCACCAAATCAACAGCGGTCGTGGTGGCAAACTTCAGAGAGTAATTTCATCACCCTTTACCAGTGTGGTCCGCAGAAAATGGTAGTGATGCCGCACTGGAAACTTTAGAGACCTGTGCTTTTTTTTCAATTATGTCGTGCACTACATCAACTCAATCATGTAACATATCGCAACCAGTTAGCCCAAAAATCAATCCTATACTACAAAGAAAATCGAAATGAAAAACACATGGGTTGCCTTCTAAGAAGCGCCTAATTTAACGTCGCAGCACGACGCAGGTTACCATCAAATCATATGAAATGAACCACAGCCACCACATGTCTATCATCAAACTTCCCCAGATAGTGCTTAACTCTATGCCCACTCACTCTAATAACTTCCCCACTTTTGTTCTTCAAATCAAGAGAACCAAATGGGGTCACACACATTACTTTAAATGGTCAACTCCACTTTGATTTCAACATTCCTGGGAACAACCTCAGTCGAGAATTGAATAAGAGCACCAAATCTCCCACTTGCTTGAGGATGATAAGGTGTAAACACTTTGTGGTCGACACCATACTTGGAAAGCAAGGCATCAAAAGCTCTATTAGAAAATGCGATCCTCCATTACTAGTAATTGCTCGAGGTGTATCGAACATTGTGAAAATGCTCTTCTTCAGAAATGCCACCACACTCCTAGCTTCATTGTTGGGAAAGGCCACGGCCTCAACCCATTTTGACACATAATCAACCGCTACAAGAATGTAATTATTTCCAAACGAGCTTACAAAAGGGACCATAAAATCGATACCCCATACATCAAAGATATCAACTTCAAGAATGGTATTTGGAGGCATCTCATCTTTCTTGGAAATCCCACCCGCTCGTTGACATTAATCACACCTTCTTACTAGATCACTTGCATCATTGAACAAGTTTGGCCAATAAAAACCACAACTCAAAACTTTTGAAGTCGTCCTCGCCCCTCCATGATAGTCACCATAGGGGGAGGAATGACGAACCTCTAAGATTCTAAATTGCTCCTTCTGGCCACCATAGGGGGGAATGACGAGCCTCTAGGATGCTAAATTGCTCCTCCTCACGTACACACCTCCGGATCACTCTGTCGGTGCAAATCTTGAACAAGTATGGCTTGTCCCAATAGAAGTCCAGACTATCCCAATTGAGCTTCTTCCTTTGGTTAGAAGAGAGCTCACACGGGATGATGCCAGTCACAAGCAAATTAGCAATGTCCGCAAACCATGGGATATCACACATCGACACAGAAAGTAGTTGCTCATTGGGAAATGTATCCTTGATCTCTAGGCCATCACATGGCCTTCCTTCCTCTTCCAAGCGAGATAAATGATCCGCCTCTTGGTTTTCACCACCTTTCTGGTCCACAATTTCTAGATCAAACTCTTGGATTAGTAGCACACATCTCATCAAACTTGCCTTGGAGTCTTTCTTTGTCATCAAGTACCTAAGGGTGGCAAGATAAGTGTGCACTATGAACTTAGGCCCCATAAGATACGGACGAAACTTTTCAATTGCAAAAACTATGGCCAGCACCTTTTTCTCGATAATCGTGTAGTTCTTTTGAGCCTCATTCATGGTCTTGCTTGAGTATTACACCGGATGAAATATTTTGTTAACCTTTTGACCCAAAACAGCCCTAACCGTAACGTCACTTGCGTCATACATGAGCTCGAAAGGTAAGCTTCAACATGGTACGGTAATGATCGGGGTAGTGGTCAACTTAAGCTTGAGAAGATCAAATGCTTGCATACATCCCTTATCGAACACAAACTTGGCATATTTTTCTAGTAGCTTGCACAAGGGGTTTACCACCTTCAAAAAATCTTTTATAAACCTCAGGTAAAACCCCGGGTGCCCAAGAAAACTCCTCACCCCTTTGACGGAAGTGGGGGGAGGAAGCCTTGAAATCATATCTATCTTGGCTTTGTCAACTTCAATCCCATGTTTTGAAATTTTGTGGCCCAACACTATGTCCTCTTCAACCATGAAGTCGCATTTTTTCCAATTAAGAACGAGATTTATGTCTTCACATCGGGCCAAGACTCTATCCAAATTTTCCAAATACTCTTCAAATGAATCACCAACCATACTAAATCATCCATAAAGACCTCCAAAATATCTTCTACCATATCGGTGAAAATAGCCATCATGCATCGTTGGAATGTCGCTGGAGCATTGCAAAACCCGAACGGCATCCGAGAGAAAGAAAAGGTGCCATATGGACAAAAAAAGGTGGTCTTCTATTTGTTCTCCAGAATGATTAAGATTTGATTATACCCTGAGTATCCATCCAAAAAGCAATAAAAGGCACGCACCACAAGGCGATCAAGTATTTGGTCAAGGAATGGCAAAGGGAAATGATCCTTGCGGGTCACCTTGTTTAGTTTCCGGTAGTCCATGCATACCCTCCATCTGGTAATGGTCCGAGTGGGAATAAGTTCATTGTTATCATTTGTCGCCACAGTCATCCTACCCTTTTTCAGTACACATTGCACCAGAAAAGTCCATGAGATATCGGAGATAGGGTACACAACCCCAACATCCAACCATTTTATCACTTTTTTATTCACCTCCTCTTGCATTGCTTCGTTCAATCTTCTTTGATGCTCCAAGGAGGGTTTTTCATCATCCTCCAAAATGATTTTGTGCATGCAAAATGCGGGGCTTATTTCTCGAATATCGGGCAATGTTCATCCAATTGCTTTCTTCCTTCTTTTGAGAAACGCCAAAGTGGCATCTACCTGCAAGTTAGTAACGCACGAGGAAAGAATAATGGGTACAGTAGAACAAAGGCCCAAGAACTCATACCTGAGGTGTGGAGGCAATGGCTTCAGCACCAACACCGGTGGTTCCTTTATTGATGGATTAGTTGGAGGCGTGTTTCTATTTTCGAGGTCCAAGGAAAGCTTTCTAGGCTCATAAGAATAGGACCCCATTCCATGCAAGGCATTTACACACTCCACTCGGCCCTCATCATCATCTACCTCAAGATTTAACAGCACGGCCTCTAACAGGTCCTCCGTATTAATTATAGCACTTGTATCATCAATGATCACAGTCGTCATTAAATCCATAAATGAGCACACTTCAGTACAATTGGGCTGCGTCATCGATTTGCACACATGGAATACCACCTTTTCATCACCCACTTGGATTTAGTTAGTTTTGTGTATTGTTCTTCTTTCCTTCTTTGTTACTAATTTATGTGTGTGAATACTTCAGGTACCAAATGGCTTTAAATGCTAATGACCCTCTTAGAAATGTGCTTGCGGGGGAGGAGGTTGATGATATTGGAGAAGATGAGGTGCCTCTTGTACCTCCTGGACCAAAATGAGGCCGACAGGCCAATACTAATGAAAATATCCTAGAACCTCCTCCGCCACCTCCAAGAGCGCTTTCTCGGGTGCTACCGAACCAAGGCTATGCAAGTGCTATTGTCCCACCCAAAATCCGGGCAAGAAATTTTCAAATAACCAATGTGATATTGACCTTACTTGAGCAGCGTGGGAATTTTATGTGCGCTACGGATCAAAATACCAACAAACATCTCAAGAGGTTTGTAGATACATATTGGTGGAGCAAGCAGACGAATGTGTCCGAGGATGCTCTTAGGTTGAGATTTTTCCCATTCTCACTTCGGGGGAAAGCATTAGATTGGCTAGAGATACTCCCTAACCATTTCATCATAACTTGGGATGAGTTGGCGGACAAGTTTATTGCTAAATTTTTCTCACCCGGGAACATGGCTGTACTTCGAGATGAGATATTGGCCTTCAAGCAAGAGCCCATGGAACCTTTGCATGAGATTTGGGAACGGTATAGAATGATGGTGAAGGAACTCCCCAGTAGTGACATGACGGAGAATATGTTGCAACAAACTTTCTACCGGGGTATCAATACTACAAATCAATGCATAGTGAACCAATTGGCCGAGGTAATTTTATGAAGTTGACATATGATGAAGCTTGTGACGTACTTGATGAGATGGCTGGCACTTCTTCTGCATGGCAAAGTAGAGACAATGTTCCTCAAGGTGACCCTACGGTTATTCATTTGCATAAGGAATTACATGACCATGGGCAAGCTATAGAGGAGTTGATAACTACTATGAATCAATTGGCTAAGGCACAGTTGCAAAAAGTCCAAAATTCTCGCCAAGTGAATGCCATGGAAGGTATTAATATGCTTGTCAACAAGATAAGGCAAAGAAGGCAACAAAACCAAGGGAATTATGATCAATTTGATGATGATTGTGATGGGTTTCAAAATGATGGCTATGATGAGCAAAATGAAGATGTTCAATATGTGAATAACTATCAAGTCCAATGGGGAAACTCTTCCAACTAACAACAGTGGCAACCCCAGGGCAATTGGGGCAATCAACAACAAAATAGTGGTAATTGGGGGAACAACAATCATAACAACAACTGGGGCAATCAGAACAAGTATCAAGGCAACCAAGGGAATTGGAATAGTAATAATAATAATTGGGGAAACAATAACAATCAAGTGGATGGAACAATGGGAACCAAGGAAACCGGGGGCAAGGATTTCAAAGGCCCCTAATGTACCAACAACCGAACAATCCACTCATTTCCCTTATCAATGTCCTAGTTCTTTAGGTAATGATATGGGTAAAATTGAAATGATGTTCGAACAAATGATGAAGAAGAACGCGGATTCGGATACACGGTTGGCTTCCCACAATACCTCTATTATAAACTTGGAGGTGAAATTAGGCCAAATCTCTCAATTGTTGAATACTTGCCCGAAGAGTGCTCTACCAAGTGATACGGTAGAGAACCCAAATGGTGGGAACAATCATGTCATGGTGGTTACAACAAGAAGTGGGCGAGACGGTGATGTGAATGCCTCGAAACAAAAGCTAGTAGTTGATGATGATGTTGATTTGCAAGAAGATGAGCTTCCTTGGTAGTTGAAGATGTGGTTGATGATAATGTGAACAATGAAGTGAGGATTGACATTAATGAGACCGAGGTGGAAACTCAAGAGGCCGTGAACCCATCTAGGGAACACGTGATTGACATGCCGGAACCGGTTGTGCCAAAAGCCAAGGCTTTTTTACCAAGGCCACCTCCACCTTACCCTCAAAGGCTCGCAAAGCAAATACATGATAATTAGTTCAAAAAGTTCATTGATATGATGAAGAGCTTGTCCATCAATGTGCCTTTGGTGGAGGCTCTTGAACAAATGTCGGGCTATGCAAAGTTCATGAAAGACTTGGTCAGAAAGAAGAATTTTATGGATTGTGAGACTATCAAGATGACCCATCAAGTCAGTGCTATAGTACATTCAATGGCTCCCAAGTTGGAGGATCCTGCTGCTTTCACTATCCCTTGCACTATCGGTAGTGTGGGTTTTGCCAAGGCTTTATGTGATCTAAGGGCGAGTATCAACTTGGTGCCCTACTCAGTTTTCAAAACATTGGGAATTGGGCCACCTAGACCAACTTCCATAAGATTACAAATAGCGGATAGATCAATTAAGCGACCTTTGGATATTGTGGATGATGTGCTTGTCCGGGTGGACAAATTTATCTTGCCAGCGGACTTTGTGATATTAGATTATGAGGTGGACTATGAGATCCCAATCATATTAGGGAGATCTTTCCTTGCTACGGGGAAGGCTCTAGTGGACGTGGAAGCAAGGGAACTCACTTTTCGAGTGGGTGATGAAAAGGTGGTATTCCATGTGTGCAAATCGATGAAGCAGCCCAATTGTACCGAAGTGTGCTCATTTATGGATTTAGTCATGGTTGTGATCATTGATGATACAAGTGATATATTAATGTGGAGGACCCGTTGGAGGCCGTGTTGTTAAATATTGAGGTAGATGATGATGAGGGCTGAGTGGAGTGTGTAATGCTTTGCATGAAAAAGGGTTCTATTCTTATGACCCTAGAAAGCTTTCCTTGGACCTCGAAAATAGAAAAACACCTCCAACTAAGCCATCAATAGAGGAACCACCGGTTTTGGAGTTGAATCCATTGCCTCCATACCTCAGGTATGAGTTCTTGGGCCCTTGTTCTACTTTACCCGTTATTTTTCCTTGTGCCTTACTAACTTGCAGGTAGACGCCAGTTTGGCAGTTCTCAAAAGAAGGAAGAAAGCAATTGGATGGACATTGGTCGATATTCGGGGAATAAGCCTCGCATTATGCATGCACAAAATCATTTTGGAGGATGATGCAAAACCCTCCTTAGAGCATCAAAGAAGATTGAACGAGGCAATACAAGAGGTGATGAAGAAAGAAGTGATAAAATGGTTGGATCCCGGGGTTATGTACCCTATCTCCAATAGCTCATAGACTTCTCTGGTGCAATGTGTATCGAAGAAGGGTGGGATGACTGTGGTGACAAATGACAACAATGAACTTACACTCGAACCGTTACCGGATGGAGGGTATGCATGGACTACCGGAAACTGAACAAGGTGACTCGCAAGGATCATTTACCTTTGCCATTCCTTGACCAAATGCTTGATCGCCTTGCGGGGCGCGCCTTTTATTGCTTTTTGGATGGATACTCAGGGTATAATCAAATCTTAATCACTTTGGAGGACCAAGAGAAGACCACCTTTACTTGTCCATATGTAACCTTTGCTTTCTCTCGGATGTCATTCGGGTTGTGCAATGCTCCGACAACATTCCAACGATGCATGATGGCTATTTTCTCCAATATGGTGGAAGATATTTTGGAGGTCTTTATGGATGATTTAGTATGGTTGGTGATTCATTTGAAGGGTGTTTGGGAAATTTTGATAGAGTCTTGGCCCGATGTGAAGACAAATCTCGTTCTTAATTGGAAAAAATGCCACTTCATGGTTGAAGAGGGCATAGTGTTGGGCCACAAAATTTCAAAACATGGGATTGAAGTTGACAAAGCCAAGATAGATGTGATTTCAAGGATTCCTCCCCCACTTCCATCAAAGGGGTAAGGAGTTTTCTTAGGCACGCGGGGTTTTACCCGAGGTTTATGAAAGATTTTTCGAAGGTGGTAAACCCCTTGTGCAAGCTACTAAAAAAAAGATACCAAGATTGTGTTCGATGAGGGATGTATGCAAGCATTTGAGCTTCTCAAGCTTAAGTTGACCACTACCCCTATCATTACTGCACCATATTGGATCTTATGTGCGATGCAAGTGACGTTGCGGTTGAGGCTATTTTGGGTCAAAAGGTTAACAAAATATTTCATCCGGTGTACTACGTAAGCAAGACCATGAATAAGGCTCAAAGGAACTACACGGTTACCGAGAAAGAGTTGTTGTCCATAGTTTTTGCAATGGAAAAGTTTCGGCCATATCTTATAAGGGCTAAGGTCATAGTGCACACCGATCATGCCGCGCTTAGGTACTTGATGATAAAGAAAGACTCCAAGGCAAGGTTGATGAGATGGGTGCTACTACTCCAAGAATTTGATCTAGAAATTCTGGACCGGAATGGTAGTAAAAACCAAGTGGCAAATCATTTGTCCCGCTTGGAAGAGGAAGGAAGGCCATGTGATGGCCTAGAGATCAATGATACATTTCCCGATGAGCAACTACTTATGTGCCGATGTGTGATATGCCATGGTTTGCGGGCATTGCTAATTTCCTTGTGACTGGCATCATCTCGTGTGAGCTGTTTTCTAACCAAAGGAAGAAGCTCAAACGGGATAGTCTGGACTTCTATCGGGATGAGCCATACTTGTTCAAGATTTTCACCGACGGAGTGATCCGGAGGTGTGTACCTGAGGAGGAGTAATTTAGCATCATAGAGGATTGTCATTCCTCCCCCTATGGTGGCCATCATATAGGGTCAAGGACGGCTTCAAAAGTTCTGAGTTGTGATTTTTATTGGCCAACCTTGTTCAAAGATGCAAGTGATCTAGTAAGAAGGTGTGATCAATGTCAACGAGCGGGTGGGATTTCCAAGAAAGATGAGATGCCTCTAAATACCATTCTTGAAGTTGATATCTTTGATGTATGGGATATTGATTTTATGGGCCCTTTTGTAAGCTCGTGTGGAAATACATACATTATTGTAGCGGTCGATTATGTGTCAAAGTGGGTTGAGGTCATGGCCTTGCCCAACAATGAAGCTAGAAGTGTGATGGCATTTCTGAAGAAGAGCATTTTCACAAGGTTTTGTATACCTCGGGCAATTATTAGTGATGGAGGATCGTATTTTTGTTATAGAGCTTTTGATGCCTTGCTTTCCAAGTATGGTGTCAAACACAAAGTGTCTACGCCTTATCATCCTCAAGCAAATGGCATGGTTGAAGTGTCTAACAGGGAAATCAAGAGCATTTTTTTCAAAAATGTCAATGCCAATAGGACCGATTGGTCTAAAAAGTTAGATGATACTCTATGGGCTTATCAGACCGCTTACAAGACCCTGATTGGTATGTTGCAGTACCGGTTGGTATTTGGGAAAGCATGTCATTTACCAGTAGAGTTGGAGCATAAGGCCATGTGGGCCTTGAATAAGTTGAATCTTGATTAGGATATAGCCGCTAATCTTCGGGTGGAGCAACTCAATGAGCTTGATGAATTTAGGTTCCATGCCTACTCTAGTTCGTCCTGTATAAGGATAAAATAAAATACTTTCATGATAAATATACTCGGGGCAAAGAATTTAAAGTGGGAGATTTGGTGCTCTTATTCAATTCTCGATTGAGGTTGTTTCTGGGAAAGCTAAAATCAAAGTGGAGTGGACCATTTGAAGTAGTGTGTGTGACCCCGTTTGGTGCTCTTGATTTGAAGAACAAAAGTGGGAAAGTTTTTTTGAGTAAATGGGCATAGAGTGAAGCACTATCTGAAGAAGTTTGATGATAGCCATGTGGTGGTTGTGGTTCATTTCAAATGATTGGATGGTAACCTGCATCGTGCCGCGACGTTAAATCAGGCGCTTCTTGGGAGGCAACTCATGTGTTTTTCTTCTTGTTTTCTTTGATTTTCTTTGTAGTATAGGAGTGATTTTTGGGCTAACTGATTGTGAGATGTTACAAGATTGAGTTGATGCAGTGTAGGACATAATTGAAAAAAATGCACAGGTCTCTAAAGTTTGCAGTGCGGCCGCACTACCATTTTGTATGGACCGCACTGGTAAAGGGTGATTAAAGTGCTGTCTAAAGTTTGCCATCGCAACCACGGTTGATTTGGTGCGATCCATGGTGGACAACCGCGGTCACGGTCCATTTTGTGCAGACCGCGATGCGTTACTAAGTTGAGCTTGAACAAAATAGCTCAGTGCGAACTACGGTCCATTTTGTGCGGTCCGCACTGGTAGGTGAGAATGGGCCCCAGGAATTTTTCTATAAATAGTCTCTGAGGGCCTCCTTTTACCCTTTTCGAACCCTTCACTCTCAGCCTAAGAAAAACACTATTCATCACACTCTCTGCTCATAATTAATTGTTGGAATGTATTTGCTTCCATTCATCTCATTATTTGGTACCACAATATTCCTTTTACTTGATTAACCAAGTATGGCCATTTCCTACCTCTTAAGCATCCATTCACAGCTTAAGATATAGCATAACTATTTCTTAAGGAGATCTATAGACTACATGGGCTTCCTAAGACTATTGTATCTGATAGAGATGCTATTTTCACTAGCCACTTCTGGCAGTATCTCTTCAAGACCTTGGGTACTAAGCTCAATATGAGTTCAGCTTACCATCCTTAATCAGATGGTCAGACTGAGAGGCTCAACAGATACATGGAGACCTATTTGAGGGCTATGGTTTTCAACAATCCTAGGGAATGGGTTAAATGGCTCCATTTGGTAGAATGGTGGTACAACACCAACTACCATAGCTCCCTTAAAACTACTCCTTTTCAGGCCCTATATGGTTATCCCCCAACTCAGTTACCATTAGGCTCCTTGCCTAACACTGTTCGACATCTAGCTGGAGTATGCTTAGCATAGAGACAACATTTGTTACAGACATTCAAAGACAATCTGACTCAAGCTCAGTAAAGAATGAAGTTTTATGCAGATAGACTCAGAACTGAGAGAGACCTTGAGGTTGGAGATTTGGTTTATCTCAAATTACAATCTTATCGACAGGCTTACATCGATGTACACAGGAATGTGAAGTTGTGTGCTCGCTATTATGAGCCCTATAAAGTCTTACAAAGAGTGGGTTCAGTGGCTTACCATTTGGAGTTGCCAGTAGATTCGCAGCTACATCCAGTCATTCATATCTCTCAGCTGAAGAAAAGGGTGGGATCAGCTGTCGATCCTCAGTCAGAACCTCCAATTTGTGACGATGTAGGTCGAGTCTTGATTGAGCCTATGGCTATTTTGCAGCGAAGAATGACTAAAGTGGATAATAGAGTTCGTGTGAAGGTCTTGATCCACTAGACTAATTTGAGTGAAGAAGAAGCCACATGGGAAGATTGGGGTTACATTAAAGGCAGATTTCTAGATTTCGTGGCTCAGCAAAGACCTTGAGGACAAGGCCATTCTTTGGAGTGGAAGGAATTGTAACGGCTGAAGGTGGAATTAGGAAAGTATGAGATAGGGTATTGCTATAATGGGGTGTAGAAGCTTCTATGGACTAAGTCCTTGGGCCAGCATAAATGAATACACATTGGGCCAAATTAATAAGAAAGTCGGTGGTCCATATGTACCAGCCCAACCAACATTAACAAACAATAAATACACAGCTGGAAGAGGGAAGCAGTAGTCAATTTCCGGTAATTCCGTTACTTCCTAACAAATTCCTTTCTCTTTTCTCTCTCATTTCTCTCTCTTCTCTCTCGATCCTAACCTCCTTTTCTCTTCTTAATTCTTAGGTCATTTCCATGGAGTATCTAGCTAGGTCTATTGTAATTAGCTAGATCTGTTGTAAATTCCATTGATGAACAGTTGCTTCCTTGATCAATAAAGCTTTCTTCCTTTTATTTTGTCTCAATTACTATAATCTATATTAGTTCATTACATCGTTTCTGTTGGCAATTTGAGTTAATGAGATTCACTTGTCTTCTTCATATTGTTATACATATGTGACTTGTACTGTTAGTCTCAAGTAAGATTCCTACTCTTTTAGTTGTATATTTTTACATGGATTTGGTGCAGTAAATAGTAGTATAAAAAACAAAAGGGTGTTGTACAAGGTTAATTTGAATGCTTTCTCTTATTTATTTTTATTTTTTGGGGTACAATTTGAATGCTTTCTTGTGTACTTCTCTCGATGAAAGTTATCACTATTAGGGGTGTTCAAAATCGAATCATATTAGCTACAATGACGATTCATAATTACATTAGAAAGAAATGTTAGGTGGACAATGCATTCCAAGAAGCTGAGAATGAGAGATATGTGCCATGTGTTGATCATGATGTTGAAAGATCCCAAGAGTCAACGTTGCAAATGAATAAAATATAGAAAATCAAGGAGACAATAATATTTGGATGCCAGTTCATGATCTGATTGCTCAAGATATTTATGATAGTTGAAAGCTTTAATTTTATTTATCATAAACAATACATATTAAGTGCATGTTTCTTCTCTATAAATATTGTTTGCATTATTTACGGTTTTTTTCTTAACTTTTGTTAATTTATACTCCACCCATTCTAATTTATTATTGTATACTTATCGTAACATAAATTATATTTATAACAAAAAGATATTATCGAATCATTTTCATAATTAAAATAATATGATAAATATGTTATTATTGTATTTGAATCTATGTAGAATCTAAAATTTTGAAGAAAATAACGTTTTAGTAGTGTAAATTGTTATAAGGTTATTTAAGTCAGTTTAACATAAAAATAGCTTATCGGCACTTTAAAATCAAACAGTTTCAGCTGCTTATTATTAATTTCAGCACTTTTATCCAAATACGTAAATCAGCTTCAGCACTTAAAAGTACTTTTCAGCACCTAATACTTATCAACTACTCTAAATCAGTTAAGTCAAACGGGCTCTAATAATCGAGGAACCAAAAGTGTTATTAACCCTAACCGCATACATAATGACAATTTTGGTTAAAAAGCTCTTGCTTTTTTCTCTATTAGACTAATTTTTTTCACGAGGTTAAAAACAATTAAACTTTTCAACTATGCTATCGTTGATTCTTAGTTGTAGGGAGTTTTGGGTTAGCTTAAAAGTATTTTTTTTTGACTTATTTAATTAACTAATTTTAAGCCAAAACTATTAAAAGCTCAATTTATGACTTTGGCTTAAAAAATCTTTAGGTTTGACTAAATATTTTACCTTTTTATCTGTTAAACTTAAAACAAATATCAAAAATAATTAATTATTACTAAGAGAGATTAGATCAACTATTTAGAAGTTCTATAAGCAATTATTCAAATGGTTTGCTACTTTGTAATATATGTCAAGCCAAAATATAAATTCTCTCAATATTTTATATTAGTTAATCTAAAGTAACATATTATACATAAATGTAACGGTGCAAGATTAGTTCAATGTGTGTGTATAATATAGGGGTCAGTCACAATCTTTTTTTCTTCTACCCCGCACGATACATTAAGTTAAAAAGATTTTTTCAATTAAAATGACGTTTTAAAAAAGGATTATCTTATTAAACTTGAGTCGCCGCTTGAAGTTGAGTTTTAGTGTTTTAAGTGACTCTTGATTTTGGTTTGCAAAAATAAAAAATCGGATAAGAAATTCTATTGACCGGAAGAAGGTATTAGTCACCTCCCACGTCCCATGGGTGGTTGTTCTAACGCGGCTTAGTCGGAGAAGTGATTTTGTTTTGCCTCCAACAAATAAACCAACAACCAGTGTTGTGAAGAGCGTGAAGCGAGAAAAAGCGACAAGCCACTTTTCGCAAGCGTGAAGCGAAGCGCTCGCTTTTTAAAGTGAAGCGGAATTTTTAAAAAAAAAAACTAAAATAACTACTGCTTAGACAATACATGTTACACATGTAACTGCATACATCACATATAACTGCCAATACTAAAAAATTGGCAGTGAGACTAAGAACAAAAGATGAACTAAAGAAGAAAAAAAATTGATAGCATTTTGTTGCTATTTTAAGGACTGAAACGAAAATAAAAAGAAGAAGATAATGAGAAAAAGAACGAACTGATGAGGGAAAAAATTTTGGTAGCATTTCGCTACTATTTTAAGCACTGAAATAAGAAGAAGAAGAAGAAGAAGAAGAAGAAGAAGCAGAAGAAGCAGAAGAAGAAGAAGAAGAAGAAGAAGAAGAAAAGATGGCAGTGAGACTAAGAACAAAAGATGAACTAAAGAAGAAAAAAAATTGATAGCATTTTGTTGCTATTTTAAGGACTGAACGAAAATAAAAAGAAGAAGAGAATGAGAAAAAGAACGAACTGAAGAGGGAAAAAAATTTGGTAGCATTTCGCTACTATTTTAAGCACTGAAATAAGAAGAAGAAGAAGAAGCAGAAGCAGAAACAGCAGAAGCAGAAGCAGCAGAAGCAGAAGAAGCAGAAGAAGCAGAAGCAGTAGAAGCAGCAGAAGCAGAAGCAGCAGAAGCAGCAGAAGCAGAAGAAGCAGAAGAAGCAGAAGCAGCAGAACTGCCAATACTAAAAAATTGACAGTGAGACTAAGAACAAAAGATGAACTAAAGAAGAAAAAAAATTGATAGCATTTTGTTGCTATTTTAAGGACTGAAACGAAAATAAAAAGAAGAAGAGAATGAGAAAAAGAACGAACTGAAGAGGAGAAAAAATTTGGTAGCATTTCGCTACTATTTTAAGCACTGAAGAAGAAGAAGAAGAAGAAGAAGAAGAAGAAGAAGAAGAAGCAGAAGCAGAAGAAGCAGAAGAAGCAGAAGCAGCAGAAGCAGAAGAAGCAGAAGCAACAGAAGAAGAAAAAGAAGAAGAAAAAGCAGAAGAAGAAAACATACGTAGGCTTGAACTTTAAGAAGAAGAGTGTTGAAAATTGAAACCCTAACCGCTGAAAATTGAAACCCTAGTCGTTGCTTGCTCTGCTGCTTGTTGATTTTGTAAAATATATTGTGCTTTTTTATTTTTCAGTGACTTAAAAGACAGAAGCAAGCGCTTTCGTTGCTTCTTGCTTCGCTAGCACTTCTCATTTTTTTGTCAAAAGCAAACGTAAAGTGGTTTGGCTATTCCGAGGCGAAGTGGAAGTAATGGTTCAACGGTGGGCGATTTTTGGCCTCTGTGAAATTCCAATTTGTGCGAAGCAAATGAAATTCAATTTGTCTTTGAAGATCTTTGTAACGATCCGGCCGATCATTTTGAGAAATTTTCTCCATTTTGGCGGCATGAGATTTTGAGAAGCTTCGTATTATGTGTTATGACTTGTATGTGTGGTCGATTCCAGTTATCAAATGATTCAGAATCTAATTGAAAGAAAGATTTCTGTTTTAGAAGCTTAAGTGGTAAGAGTTGACCAAAATTTGACTTTTGTGTAAACGGCTCCATAATAGATTTTGGATGATTTCAACAGCTTCTTATGATAATTTTGGACTTAGGCGTGCATCCGGATTTGGATTTGGAGGTCCGTATGGTAATTTGAAGCATTTCGGCGAAAGTTGGAAAAGCTGAAGTTTAAAAGATGGAGAAGTTTGACCAATAGTTGAATTTGGTGATACGAGGTTCGGAATTCGATTTCGATAGTTGGAACAACTCTGTTACATCATTTGAAACTTGTGTCCAAAATTTGGCGTCATTCCGAATTGATTTGATAGGTTTCGGCACGAGTATTAGAAGTTGGAAGAGTTGAAAGTTCATAAGTTTGATTCTTGGTGAGATTTGTAATTTTGATATTGTTTTATGTGATTTGAAGCCTTAATAGTTCGTGTTGTATTACAGGACTTGTTGGTATATTCGAACGAGGTATCGAAAGGCGTGATTGAGTTTCGAACAAGTTTAGGTTGTGTTGCACTTATTTTTTATGCTTCGTCGTCATTTCTTCAAGCATAAATTATACTAAATTAAGCAAATGAACTCCAAATTCAATTTTTATTGAATTATCAGATCTGTATCGTAATTATGGATCCATAGCAAAAAAAATTATCGAATTTGGACATCGTATAAGGGAGTTATGTTCATTTCGTGTCGAGGAGACAGCTGATTTCTGGTGTGCTCGCAATTGCGTACAATTCTATCGCAATCTCGAACATTTTGTCGCAAATGCGACCTTTTCCAGCCTTGTTCTTGTTCACAATTGTGAAGGCTTCTTCACTTTTGTGAGGGTTCGCAATTGCGAGCCTTGGATTGCAAATGCGACATCTGCAGCTTGTTTTCAGCTGTGTAATTCATGTTTTTGCTTCATTTTGTGATATTTTTGAACCATAGGTCCAAGAGTGGGCGATTTTGAGAGAGGAATTTTATCTAAAATCATTGGGTAAGTCCCCTTGATCAATTTCTAAGTATACTTCATGATTTTGTTTGAGTTTTTAACATCAAAATGGTGAGAATCAAAGTGGAAAATTTGGGGAAAATTGTAAAAAAATTCAAAATTAAAAATGATGATTTAAGGGACCAAATGGTATCGGAATTTGATGATTTTTATATGGTTGAGCTCATATCGGAATTGGTATTCTGGTTTTGTAAAAGATTTTGGGTTCCAAGGTGCGGGCCCAGGGGTCGACTTTTGGGTTGATTTTTAGTTTTTGATAAAGATAGAGGCTTTATGATCCAGAATAGTTTCTTATGAGTTTTATTTATGCTTTAAAGTTATTTTGGCTAGATTTGAGCCGTCCGGAAGTTATTTCACCTGAGAAATTCATTTTTGAGTATCGGTTTTTCTTCTTTGAGGTAAGTATCTTGCCTAACCTTGTGGGGGGGGGAGGGGGGGGAACTACCCCTTAGGATTTTAATCTTCTATGCTAATTGTATCTTGTGAAGTCCGTGTACGCGAGGTGACGAGTACGTGCTCAGGCTTATTTGTGGAAAGTTGGCCTTCTAGGATTCTTAGGGCCCTATATTCACTAAGTATGAAGTTGTTTTGTATTGATTAAGTTTCTTAATTACTAGTCTCACCTCTACCTGCTTTAATTGGAATTAATTACTTCACGATCCACTCTTATTGCCTATTTGACTCTTATAGCTTAACTAAAGATTTTTATGTAACGACCCAACCGGTCGTTTTGAGCTCTAGCGCGTCGCTCAGCAGTTTGGGGCCATGAACAGCTTCATTTCAGGTATTATGACTTGCACGCATGGTTGGAATTGAATTTTGGGAACTCAGAGTTGATTTGGAAAGAGAATTCTCATTTCGGAAGCTTAAAGTTGAAAGAATCAACTAGGATTAGAATTTTGAGTAAACGACCTCGGAATCGGGATCTGAAGGTTCTAACAGGTTCGTATGATAATTTCGAATTTGGGCGTATGCCCGAATCGGTTTTTGGATGACCCAGGAGCATTTTGGCGCCTATTGTGGAAGTTGGAATTTTGGAAGAAATTTCATAAGTTTGGCTTGAAGTGCATTTCAGTGTTACTGATGTCCGTTTAGGATTCCGAGACTTGGAGTAGCTCAGCATGGTAATTCTGGAGTTGGGAGCGCGATCGGAAGTAAATTCGGAGGTCCGTAGGTCATTTTGGAGCTATTTGGATAAAAATAGAAAATTAAAGGTTTTTGAGAAGTTTGACCGGAAGTGGACTTTTTGATATCGGGGTCGGAATGTGATTCCAAAAATTGGAGCAGGTCCGTAATGTCGAATATGACTTGCCTGCAAAATTTGGGGTTAATCGAATGCGATTTGATAGGTTTTGGCATCGGATGTGAAAGTTAGAAATTTCAAAGTTCATAAATATGAATTTTGGCGCGATTCATGATTTCAACGTTGTTTGATGTGATTTGAAGCCTCGACTAGGTCCGTGATATGTTTCCAGACTTGTTGGCACGTTCGGACGGGGTCCCGAGGGGCTCGGGTGAATTTCGGATCATTTCTAGGCCATTTATAACTGCTGGTTTTTTGCTACAGCAATGTTCTATGCGATCACGGGAAATAGGTCGCGATCACGGTGAGTAAAATGTGAGAAACGGGCCAGTGAATCGCGATCGCGGAAAGCCTTTCGCGATCGCGTAGAGTAAATATTCTGCTGCACTAACTCGACTTCAGAGGCTCATATCTCACAATTTATAAGGAATTTTGAGATGATGTAAAAATAAAGTTGTAGCCCTTTGTGTCTAGTTTCTAGAAAAGTAAATCATTCATGATTTGGATTTGTGTACAAAGAGATATGGCTGTTACACTACAGGGTGTCCGGGAAGATGAAGAAGAAAGTTGGGTCGCGCATGGGCTGACTTTGACACATTGTATCTAGAAATCTATAAGGAATTGGGAAATGACCAACACATGAAAGTTGTATATATTTGAGTCTAGTTTTTATAAAACTTAATCATTTATCATTTGGAGTTGTGTGCAAAGAGTTATGACTATTCAACTAAAGGCTGTCCGGAAGACTGGAAAATTATTCTCCGCGATCGCGAAGAGTAAATTTTGGGCTGGAAAATTGTTCTCCGCGATCGCGATGAGTAAATACCTGGGCAAAATGGTATTTTAGCGAGTTTAGCTCATTTTACTTCATTTTCTTTAAATCATGGACGATTTTTGGAGAGCTTCAAGAAGGGGTTTCATCATCTATGTTAAGGTAAGTTACTTCTACTCATTTCCAAGTTAAATACAAGATTATATCATGGAATTAGACATGATAATTGTGGAAAATTGGAATTTTTAGAAGAAAACCTAGAAACTTGATAAATTGAATTTTACCACGAATTTGAGCATGGAATTAGGAGTAAATTATATATTTGAGCTAGTGAAGCTATGGGTAGAGTATATCTTCGAGAAATTTCGGAATTCGGGCACGTGGGCCCGAGGGAATTTTGGTCATTTCACTAAGCGAAGCTGGAAATTTGTATAATTTGAATTGTTAACAAGTATTTGAGTATATTCTCATTAGTTTGCCGTTATTTGGCTAGTTTCGGAGCATTTTGCAACGATTCGAATCATCGGGAAGGCTTGGAGGCCGTTTATGGAATTTCGAAGCGAGGTGAGTCTCCTTTCTAACCTTGTAAGAGGGAATTGTCCCCATAGGTAAAATAATTGGTTATGTGCTCCTATTTGCGGGGGCTACATACGCACGAGGTGACGAGAGTCCGTGCGTAGCTACTATTATGCTGTTGTCCGGGTAATTAGGACCCAAAAGCATATTATACTTGGATTATTTATGAACCCATTGATAGCTTGAATTGCTTAAATCACATTGAATTAGTAAGTGAATTTCTAAAAGGATTAAACTTCATTTCTTAAAAATTATTAAAGGAGAATTGGTTTATTTGGATAAATATTTTCCGATAAGTTCTTAATTGACTGATTGAGCATGTATCTATATGTGTACCTGCGTCGCATGCATGATTCGCGAGCAGGGTATATGTTTATTTATGGAACGGGCCGAATACCTCGGCAGATTAAATAAATGCATCTATAGGCACGTCGTCGACCCTCGGCAAGTGCATAGTTTATTTCTGTTGGAGCGGGCCGTCGACCTCTGCATGATTTGTGCATGATATATTGTTGCCTGAGAAATTTAAATATTGATTTTGCCTTTCATGGCTTGATATAAATTGATAAGATAATGAAGAGTAAACTTTGAAAAATCCTTTATTATTTGTTAAAGGTGCTTACCTGTTTTCTGGCATCGTGAGTTATAACTACTATATAAATCCATAATGTCCTCACATTTTTAGTATATGGTTAATGGACCTCTAGTAAGTATCGAAGTTGACTATCTCGTCTCTACTTCTTCGAGATTAGGCGGGATACTCATTGAGTACACGTCGTTTACGTACTCATACTACACTTCTGTGCATTTTTATTGCACATGTATATGTAATCCTAGTGGCCTACTAGGCGTAGCAGCACGGATGATTCTAGGACTAGGTGAGTTGCATTATTCGAGGTGACCCGCAGCTAGTATAGTCCCTTTCAGCGTATTGTATTTATTTCTTTTCCACTGTATTTCGGACGGATATTATATTTTATCTCCGTATCTGTAGATGCTCATGCACTTGTGACACCGGGTTCTGGGAGAACTTTTAGATTGTTCAGTATTAAGTCTTTTATCGACTTTATGTTCATTTTTGTAAAAAAATTTATTATCTAATATTTAACGTATAAGAAAAATAATTTCCGCAAATACTAAAACTAGAATTTAATTATGCATTTTTGATTGGGTTGCCTGACAGCGGTGTCCGGCGCCACCATGACCCTTAGTGGATTTTGGGTCGTGATATTTTACCTCTTTTGTTACCATGCTATCTTTTCCTAACTGCTTATCTTTACTTGAAATTATTATTATCTCTTCTGTAATTCATCCTTCATTGAGGTTATAGTTATCCTCCCACTGCCTATTCTTAATTGAATTTGTTGTATTTCTTTCGTGAATGCTCAACCTTAAAAGATGTTTAGGTATCCTATATCTTAGTTGACTTATCCTTATTAGAATTATTGACTTGTGGTATCTCCCTTATTTTTGAATTGTACTTTGTGGGACCGTTGTTACTTATTAATTTCTCTATTATTGAGTTGTTCTTATTATAACTAGCATTCTCTATTGTGGCTATTTCTTGTGAACTAGTTCTTCCTTTTCTTTGAATTCTAGAATTTCTGAGTTGATTTAATTGTCATACTCTTGTATTATTTTTATTGTTGTTGTTGTACTTGTTGTTGTGATGCACGAGGTATCTGTTGTGCAGTTGTTATTGTGATGCACGAGATTTCTGCCGTGCTATTGTTACTTTTGATATTTTCACGGCGGCGTGACAAGGTGATATATATGTGTGTGTGTGTGTGTGTGTGTGTGTGTGTGTGTGTGTGTGTGTGTGTGTGTGTGTGTGAGGGGTGTTGCACATGTGGTGAGACAAGGGGGCACTTACTTTATGGTTGCACATGTGGTGAGACAAGGTGAACTGTGTCACAAATTGATTCGTGATGACTTGTGATGGCCGGGAGGAATTCTTGTTGTTGATGCACTTACATGGGTGAGTTCTATTTTGTGAAAAATTATGGGAACACATATTACGTGATGTACATTTTCTCTATACTTACTAGCAGGCATGAACTATGTTAGAACACTTACATAAGCATACACGTAGTTAATCACTCTTATTGGCTAAAATGATGGACCTTGATGTTGTTGAGTATTAAATTGGTAAAGAGGGCACATGATGCCAAGTGTTTAGGGTTCCGGAATTGGGACCTATGAAATGTGAATATTCTGAGGTTTGGTACCTCGTGAATCGTTTTTGAGCCTTGTGTTAAAGCGGTCGTGTTTGTTGAGTTGTTACTTGCTTTTCCTCTATCTGTGCTCACCAGATTTCAAACTGTGTTCCGCTCATTCTGTTGTGTCATTATTATGGTGTTTCGCTATTAGTTGTTGTTTTCCTTTCTCCATATTATTATCATTGTCATTATGCGTGGTCCTTATATAGATATTGTACTCTATTGTTTCTACACTTATATTCGTCCAGGTTATTTAGTCCAGTAGGTGTCTTGATTGTTCCTCATCACTACTCCACCAAGATTAGCCTTGATACTTACTAGGTACTGCTGTGGTGTACTCATACTACGCTTCTGCACAATTTTTGTGCAATTTCAGGTATTTTGATCGTTAGTAGTTGTGCGAATAATTATTGTGGAGACTCGAGGTAAATCTGATGTTGCATTCGCAGGCTTCAGAGTCACCTTCTAGTTTTTATATTGCATTGTTTATCCTTATTTTTGAACAGTTGTATTCAGATGTTTTCTAGCGAATGCTCTGTAGAGCTTATGATTTGTACTACCTATTTTGGAGTTGTAAATTTTGAAGAGATTTTTATTTCAAATTGTTAGATGTTATTTAAATATTGTTGTTGTTCCAATTAATGTTAGGCTTACCTAGACCCTAAGACTAGGTGCCACCACGACACCCAACGAAGGAAAAATTTGGGTCGTGACAATCTTTTATCAAATTTTCCTTTCAATTCGGAATGTACGATCAAGACAAAAGAATAGGTAAAAATAGCACGGTCTAACCAGTTTTTGGACTGGTCATTCAAAAATAGTCAGTGCTTACCAAGTCAATAAAAAAAAGTCACTATTTTGCTGCAACAGAAACTGGTCCAGCATAATATACTGGAGTTCTGTGCACCTGTATATGAACTTTCAGCACATTATACTGGAACTCCAACACACAGAAAGTTACAGCATAATATATTGGAGATTCGAGTACTTATGTATGAACTTCAGCATATTATACTGCATCGGTATACTTTGCTGGTACGACAGTATATTATGCTGGAGTTCCAGGATAGTATGATGGAACTCCAGCATAATATGATGAGAGTTCCAACATAAATACACTAGAACTCCAGCATAATATACTGGAGTATTTTTCGGGTTTTGAACAATGTTTTCGCTCAGATTTATCTTTACATTAAAAGTGGCTAAATTTCGATTACTTTTGAAATTGGGCTATTTTTGAACGACCAGTTGTAAATCTGGCTATTTTTAAAAATATCCCGGAGATTTTCCCAACTATTTCCTGTTGGATCACACTCAATACTTGCAGTATACACTTATTTACAATTAATCAATAATTTATCTACCACTTGCACACATTATTTCTACCCAGTTAAATACAACTACAATAACATATAACTTAAGCACAAATAATGTGTTGTATGTTATCGTACAACTTAAGTTGTATGTTATCGTAGTTGTATTTAACTGGGTAGAAATAATATGGTGGTGACAAAACTTTGGAACAAATAGTGTAAGACAAATGTTTAATAACTTGTGCTCCCCCAAAAATCCATCCGACTCAAAATCTGGAAACGACATGTCCCCAAATAGTCTCAGTGTTACTGTGTTCAATCTAGATTTGTTTACAATATGCAGCTCAAATGGACAGATGCTGCAGATCTGAACTAAGTTTGGGTCCATATGTGATAACTGAGAACCCATGTACCCCTTTCTATCAGCGTGATAAACAAATCAACACATGTTTCTGTTCGTTGCCTTCAAACATAAATCAATGATCTATTTGCCTTGTTATCGCCTTCCCGTAATAGTTAGCATTAAATTTGGTTTAATAGTTAGAGCATGGTTTTATCCCTGACGGAAGAAAAATAAGAGAAGAGAAGAGGAAAAAGAAGATGGAAAAGGGTGCGCAACTAAATCCCTTGATTGAAGGCATAAATAACGGACAAAGAAGGCTTACTCGAAGAAAGATGGCACGAGTCTGAGGAGGTTGATAACGTATTTTGATGAGTGAATTTCTATTTTGGTGTTTTATATTTAGAGTGTAATATTGCCTTCAAATTAGTATGGTATATTTTATATCTTATATTGTTTTTGGTGTTTAATGAATTGTTTTATATTTTAGTATTTTATATTTAGAGTGTAATTATGTGTTCAAATTGGTATGGTATGTTTAGTGAACAACAATAATATGGTATCCTTCTATTAATAAACAAAAGAATTATGAAACAATGAGTCAAAAAGTTGTAATCAAATATTCAATTGGTATTACACATCATAAAATATCTAGGTCAAGCCTTCAAGAAGTCAATCAACATGGAAGCAGGACTCAGACAAGTCATGAAAAGGAAGCAGCCAAAGGTTCTCCTACTCTGCATAACGAAAGGAAATGTTGCACCTTGAAATAAATTTGCTCATTGCAAAAACACTAATGCTTTATCCACTATATAAAAGGGCAAAAAAAGCACTTGTCTAAGAATTTCGTATCCAAAGTTTTGTGCATTATGCGGCTAAAACCAAGTTCTCCATCAGCATGACTTTTTGCTCCAATCCCAGCTGCTGCATCAACATTAGACAGTGCAACAGAAGCAGAAGCAGTAGAGATCTATTTTCGCTTTCCTATCTTTTCAATTTTGATGTTTCCATGCAACTGACAGGCACCAGTAGAGCACCCATCACTTAGATGGTTCTCTTCCATTTCCTCCATCAAATCCCATGCTTCCTCAAGCCTACCGTTACAACGACAACAATAACCCAGTGAAATCCCACAAGTGGAATCTGAGGAGGATAGTGTGTCGCAGACCTTACCCCTACTCCGGAGGAGTAGAGACGCTGTTTCTGATAGACCCTCGGCACAATAAGAACAAAGGAATCCAGAAAGATAACACCGGCAACGTAATAACCAGAAAATAGAGAGACAAGTAATAACACTAAGCAGTAACAATGACACAGTACCACAAACGCAATGGAATAATGACACAACGAGAGGCACTAACATCCTAGGATAAAACACTTCCAGACTAGGGAGAGAGGTATCTGGAGGCCTAAGCATACTGCTAAGCAAGTTAGGGTAAAGGATGGAAATACAGGGCGTGTTCATTTTGTTGGCTTGGGGAAAATATAGTAAGGGTAAATAGAGTAATAACAGGAGGTTAAAAATGCGTGGAAATAGGAGGTTTACGTAACTTTTAAAAGAAAAAGTTAAAATAATTAAACTAGCCGTGTGCCGAAGTAACTTCTTGTGTGATAGCTTATCAAGGTATAGGGACTAATAGTACGATATTGGGATAGTGTACGAATAATTTTCTGTGATGTTCAGTTTCGAGGGCTTTAATTACCTCATTCAACAGTTTTAACATACATTATCTACATAGGACATCATAATCCATCCAAACTTTTCCTTGTAAACGTCATGAAGTCAAGGCAGATCATACAAATATGAGATCAATACTAACCATAACAAGTACAAGAACAATTTAAAACGGCGGTAATTGTTCCTCAATATTCATAGTTTGAATATTTTTCAAGTCTTACCCTGTAGGAAAATAAAAAAAAAAAAAATATATATATATATATATATATATATATAAAAGTGAAATTTTCAGATGAGCAACCCAGCCTTCTCCACACTCGCCAAAATATAGCAGACTAACAGGCGAGCAGTTCAGAATTATGCATTTGAAACCTGTACATTTAGAGAGGGAAAAGTTTTCTCCATAGTAGAACTATTAATTTTACAGCTTCATACAGATAATATGGAGTCGAATAAACAGAAGAAAACGGTACATCATCTAGGAACATAACACGATACTAATACATTGATAGAAAAGCCGATAGAAAATAGAACGAATAACTCACATATTCATGCAAAATAATGAGCACAGATCGGAGTTATCCAATACTTGTACTAGTGAAATAGTCGAGGTGTGCACAAGTTGCCCTTCAAGATGATGAGGCATAGATAGTCATCCATACACTAGTTGTTAGATGTTACTCAGAGCAACATTCACATTTAAAGAGGTGTCAGTCAAAATTATATCTTTGGAATTATCTGCTTTTGGGTGGTTTGGACAATCAAACTTGAGTCTCACATGTATAGGTCTCGTTATGATGACTTCTTCTAGATCTCTTTTTGATGTCAGCAAGAACTGGACTATAACATCTCTGCTTACCCTTGTCCTCCCCTGATTCAACAGATCTGCTATCCTGGCTGCTTTCTTCTGTCTACTTTCACTACAGACATCTGTATCCTTTTTCAGTCTCAAATATGCTGCAGCACAAATGATAACCTGGTGGGGAAACCAGAGAAATGAAAACAATCACATAATGAGTAAAGCATCATTTTTCTACGCCGAAATTCAGTATGAAATGCAGGTAATACCAATTAACTGAAATGTTTATCATTTTAAACAACTTAAGCGAGAAATTTCACATAAATTCTGGAGAATCTTAGTAATTCAGAATCAAAAGCAAACTTGTGTGGGAAGCATAATATACCTCGCTTGTTCCAGGACTTGTGTTAATGGAGCAACTGATCTCGATTTTCCCTTCTGGAATTTCTTCACCATGACTCACACTTACCTCTTCTATGGTTGATTCTATTTCCGGTGTTGAAAAGGCAAGGTGGTCAATTTCATCATACCATTGCTGAGCAACGCCAACCTGCGCCACATCAATTTAACTCTTTAAGCTACTTGAAATAAGGCACTATTTGAAGTGCTTGCTACCTAATACTGCATTCATCCCAAATTAGACCTCTTGCTTCGACTTTGTACTGCTTTTAGAGGAGTTGAAAAAGTGAATTATTTAGTATTTGAGATAAAATGTTGGACTATATTCTACCTATTAAAGTGGTCCCACAACTATTTGTGCTACATGATATATATCAACATTCTTTTTTAGAAAATTATTTTCGAACTACACAAAAATGAAAGTGGAAAAATCAGCTTGGAATGAGGAAAGTCGAATTTATGGGCGATACAAATACATGGAGACTAAAAGGTCCAAGCATTAGAAACCTTTTCTGAAGACGTAATTGTGCTGTCTGCCTCGGATATTTCAGTTGCTGCCCCTCTAACTTGCCTCCATACGCAATTTTCACTCAGTGGTTCGATTAGATCAACATATTCTGGAATATCTACATTCAGTCGTATGTCAACTCTACCTGTTACAGAAATGAAGCAGCGATGTTATCATACAGTACTCCTCGATCTAGAAATGCTTGGCCTACTTTCTCTTTTTCTATTGATCCATAAAACTACTTGTTCAACAGGAAGCTGTGACAATCCAACAACTAATCTCCTTCTTTGTAATGCATTTTTCAATTTGGGACATCTCAAAGTGTTAATATATACTAATAACATCATTAAATAAAATTCGCATAACAATTCAATGTCATCAATCGTTCAATTGTGAACTTTGAAAGTATAACACACTAGTCAGATTAACATTTTAAACCCCTGCTTCGTCCATCTGCCCATCACATAAAATTGGTCGTCAAAGGTAACTTTATATTATTTCAAATTTGATCTAACATACTTTTTTCTTTTAAATGGTAACATGAATATTAAGAAATAAAAACAGCACTAAGGCAGTGCCAAGCCATATTTACAAGGAAAACAAAAACCAGCTATGTCCGCCTAAGATCACAGTGCACCGATCAGGTCTACTAGAGGTTCTGCCTCCTTTACATAACTTTCTTAACACCAGAAATGAAACAAAAGAAAACACTTCATCTTGATGTTAGGTAAAAGTTGCCTCTGTCTTCAAAAATTCTTAAATTTCTCTACTTCCAGACAGTCCACCATATGCAAGCAGGAACCAATCTTCACCATTTCTTCTGTCTCACTATACCCCTATTATAATTCCAACACTTCAGCAGATTACAAGTGTTTGCTGGCATGCTTCATTTAAGGCCCATTAAGAAAGAGCTGATACAGTTAGTCAGTAAAAGGACAACGAAGAAACAAATGGCTATTAGTTTCTACAGCTGTACCACATAATAAACACCTAGAGCATAGCTGAAAACCTCTTCTTCTCAAGTTCTCTTGGATTAGACAAGTCTTTCTTGCTACTAACCATGGAAAGCATACTACCTTGAAAGGTGCCTTGACTTTCTAAATATACCTCCAAGGCCGTTGTTCTAACTGTTGGTTTGGAATAGAAATTAAGGTATATGCAGATTTAACTGTAAAATTCCCATCCCTGCGAAGGCTCCAACAAAGTTTATCTTCAGATTCTCTGAGACATTGAAATTCTTCCAAGATCTTACAGAAATCCACAACCCTCTCTAGTTCCCAGTCATTCGGAGCCCTCCTAAAAAGTAACATTCCATCCTTGCTGTCCCCAAAGCTGTATCTAATGTGGCTGTAGGTGATGTTCCAATGTTGAAAAAATCAGGAAATAATTCTTTGAGAGGGCCATGCCCTACCCAGTTATCACTCCAGAAAAGTCTTTCCTTCCATTATCTACCCTTATGGTGGTATTAGAAGCCAAAGTATTCCAGCAAAGTCTAATTGACTTCCATAACCCAACCCCATAGGGACTATTAACAGTGTTAGAACACCATTGCCCATTTTGTCCATACCAAGATGACCTTTCTCCACAAAGCATTAACCTCCAGATTTACTTCCAAGTAAATTTGATCTAACATACTCCATTTACATTTCAAGTATTAGTTTTAATACTTACCTAACTACTTATGTAGTAATTTCTAGTCTCATCCTCTGAAGTAAACCACACAAAAAACAACTCCTCTTTGGAACAAATTTACAACGAAATTCTTGCAGGATAATATGATCCAGAAAAAGAAGATACAAATTGAAGGTACATAAACAGCTGAAAGATAATAGTTTTTCCAGACAAGAGCTTTTTCACTAACTATTTAGACTACATGTAACCAATAGGTTTTTACTACCTGGCAACAAGTTGAAAGATTCTAGGTGATCGATGGGATTTGCTGCCAATGCTTCATCACTGTAACATAAGCAGAAATTAACAAAATCATCCAGAGAAAGCAGAAAAGAACAATGGCTAGAACTTCTTTAATATGTTACACTTACGCAGCACATACTCGTTCAAGAGGAGATGAGGACCAGTAAGGAAACCCAAGGATCCCCAAATTAGAGATCTGGAAGCTTGATATAGAACCCGAGTCTCTATTGAGTTTTAATACAGTCTGACCAACTTCAGATAAGCACAAATCAATAGTTGAATCAAACGAAGGAGAAGTTACAACGGATGCAATCACTTAAGACATGATTACCTGTATCACAGATGAGTATCTGATCCTGCAAAGTTGTGACAGAAGACATAAGCTCAAGATATGGAATTCTCTTTGATGAGTAATTTGCATCTCCTTGCTGTTGCAACCAATCACTAGGCATTTGATTCAAAAGCGTAGACTTCTCCAGGATCAATGGCTCACAGATCTCCAAAATATTTGAAAATCCTTTTAGAGTATGGGTGAGTCAACAACTGACAAGGCTAACTGTTAGAGTAGAGGAAATTAAGACCATTTTTGGAAATAATTTTTATACCTTTAACAACCTCTCCGATAACACCAGAGGCTAAATCCATGATCCACAATGTCTCGCAGCTGCATGCAAAAAGATTTCAACTGAGGGCAACCCCAAGCTCAAACCATAGAATTTTACAAATACAAGTGCAGAAATTATCAAGATATTTAATCTCAAAATCGAGAAACAAATTCTGCAAAATATAAGTTGGAAAGCGCAATGTTTGGACTTCTAATATTCCATTTTCCTTGAAAGCATCAAAGAGAACGTATTCGATATGGGAAGATCCATATAGGAGAAACCAACTACGTGGCATTTGTATGTTAATAGAAAATGTAAAGAACTTCCATTAATAAAGAGTTTAAATTATTAATATTGGAATGAAACGAATTAAAATTGAGCGAATGGATAGTGATGATTCGTATTGCCGCTCACAACTAGCTTGATTTAAGGCATTGCTGTTGCGGTCGTCTTGATCCGATTTGCAATTGAAGAAAAAGCAAGCAGGAATTCCAAACACAAGTTGTGTTCCCTGCATCCATCATGTGATTATTGCCTCATTTTCTTATCCGTATTGTTCGACAATCGGTGCTTTCTAAAAAATGAAGATCCATTTCTTATAGATTGTTAGAACCAATAAAGGGCACTCTTGTTTCCTATTGCTGAATCAGAACATCAACAAGCAAGATTATGCCTTTACACCTCACCAATTACACGAAACAGAAAAAGAGCTAGTCTGCTAGGTTAACTTACAAAATCTTCGTGCAAAATATGTGTGATGTGCCTTGCATGTGAATTAGAGGTTAGAACTTGGTGAGGGAGAAATAATATAAAGCATTTGCAGACTTATAACTTGGAAGATAATTGGACCAGCTGTTGCATCTACCTGCGGTTTAAAATGAGGAGATCGCCATTTGGAGAATTCAGCATGTGCCACGGAAACAGCAATGTATCCAGGTGCAATTCTTCAGACTGTGCATTTAGATCGTTTCGAGGCCAAAGCTTCCCCAATATCCAGCTCCAAATGCTACTATTTTTATTTGTTGTGCTTCTTGGGTACAAAGTCTCCACAACCCTCCTCCCCATATCAGCTCTCCTAATAGCATGATTCTTTCACAGCAGGGGCACATTTGTTAGCCTAATGAACTAATAGGGATGCCATGCAAAAAATAAACAGTAAAGGTTTCTTCGACCACTAGGAGAAAAAGCTCAAGGCTGTAAAGCAGTAGAACATTCTATTACTCAAGTATCAAAAAAAGGAGATGAATAGAAGACATAATGTCTTTTGAATAACATAGTATCTTAAGATCATTCTATACCCCATTTGACAGAATATCTGTTGGTATAGTATTTTATGTTAATTAACCTAAAAAGGTTAACTACAACAACATCAACAACAAACCCAGTGATTTCCCAAAAAGGTTAACTGACATTTTAAAAAAAAAACTGAAAGTGTGATACTTATAGGTGAGAACTGTAGTTGTTGAGGGCTAACTCAACAACAATAAACCTCATGATGAGCGAGGAGTGGTATTAGTGTATTACGCTCTCAATCATAATTTGAATGCTGAGTTTCTACTCTACTTCATTTAACTATTAAGAGAAAAATTGAAAATTGTGTATTCTGTAGGATCAAATGGGGAACATGTAGGACTCCCTGCTACATCAAGGTTGTTAATAGAGAAATAAAAAGGCTTACATTGAC
Source organism: Nicotiana glauca (assembly GCA_026770625.1). Classification (NCBI taxonomy): domain Eukaryota; kingdom Viridiplantae; phylum Streptophyta; class Magnoliopsida; order Solanales; family Solanaceae; genus Nicotiana; species Nicotiana glauca. Next base: position 22,643 of record MU783180.1, on the reverse strand, counting down.
AAAACTAAAGGTGAGGTCATGCTATCTTTTGTAGTTTAGTATAAGGTAGACTTTCTTTAGGAAGAAGATGGATGTTATCTTCAAAAGAACCAAAAGGGATATAAGGAGATTCACTTTGAGCAGAGTGACAGTTCCTTTTCAAACTCAGGTGACCATGTAATGCAGCCAAATGTCTAAGACTGACTGCAGACTCATTTTCCGATGAAAGAGACAAACTACATCAATCAAAACTTGCAAAACAACAACTGCCTTACTTTTACCACTATCTTTCACAAAATTCACTTAAACTAGAGGTGTAAACACGTAATCAAGGTCAGGTAACCCAAGTTCTTGAGTTCATGTTTATGTTAAAAGCTCAACCCAATAAATTTAGAAAACTGAGCTTCTCTGGATAAAGTAAACAAGGCTGCACTTGAATCACATTACTTTAGCTCAAATTATCTATTAAAGAATTCATTAAAAAATTTATATGATTTATGCATATTTAAAATTAGGTAGGGAAAAACTAGAACAAAATATTATTCCAAACTAATACTAGCTAGGACCTGAACATTAAAATCTTTCCACACTAGCAACTAGAAAAGATATATTGACTTGTTCAAAAATAAATTGCCAACAAATAACTCAACTAATGTATATCTTTGCTTTTATTTTAAATAAAATATAAATATGTAAAAGTTTGAAAAGAAGAATTGGTAACTTAAACTAGCCAAACTTGAGCTGGTACGAGCTCAACTCGCTTATCAGTAGCGAGCTTAAGCCAGGCTGTATTCGCTAATACACAAATAAGATCGCACTTGTGCTTAATGCTTCTGCGACACTCATTGCTTCAGTTTAATGTTCTTTAATTGAACATTTTTACTCCCTCTATCCCCGTTATATAACAATTTGGGGACATAAAACGATTAGGAAATGAGTCTCATGTATATAATACTCTTATGGCAAGAATAAAGACAATTTTGGCTATTGGAATATTCTCATAGTTAGTTTGAGATGAAACACAGCACATGATGCTTTAAGAAATGAATGACTAAATGAGAGTGGCTCTTGTAACAGCTGATTTTTTTTTCTGCAAGTGAGTTAACAAAGTGGACATTCCAAAAGATCAAAATCATGTGTGATGGAGTGGTTTTATTTTCCACTTTTTGCTAAATCAAGCACCCCCACCTCCTTTTCTTTACTTTTTTTTTATCCCTCTTAACCATCAAAATTAGACAATGAGAGATGGGATATCATAAGAAACATAAAGAGCTTCAATGCAATTACCTCCGAGTCCACAAGATAGAGACAGTCCTCAGCTGCATGATAAAAAGAAGCTGCCGGACGCTTTAACTTCGCATATTCAAATTCTCCATCTTCATGACCAGGAGAAGAACCAATCTATGTCAAAAATGATAATGTTTGCATTAGCAATTCCCGTTATGCTTTAGCAGTACGATATAACCATCAAAATATCATGAAGCCATCCATGCAAGCCTGAAACATACAGAGTCTAAAATCATTCCATTGCCATCTAGTACAATAACTCTATGGTGATTGGAGTCAGAAAGGAAAAGGCGGTTTCCACTCCCATCAACTGAAATACCACCTGCAAGAAAAGTCAGAAACCAAAGTATTAGTGACAAATGCTAGGAAGAAGGGGCCTCAGGCAAATCACAATCCTTGAATTTTGAAATAGTGGGAACACCTCTTTTTATCATCTCCAAAAGTTATTAGACAAGGGAAGCTTTCGAAAGTAAATTGAGATAGCTATCAGTTTTGAATGTCAAATACCTCCCACCATACATCCAAGCTACATCATAGTGGTTCAAAGAGAAGACCGACTGGGTACCTCTTTACCACTTTCTATCATAGCACTGCTTTATGAACTGAACATTATCAACATTTAATTTGATATTTTAAAAAGCTACGCTTTGATGAGTAACATGAAATACAATGTTGTCCTCTCTACCTTTCTCCTCGAACCGCAAAGTTGCACTAGGTTTATATTCACATCAGTTGGAAGAGCAATAATTCACCATTCCATACAAATGAACCTTGAATTTGATTCCTTCTTCTAGTGGTTAATTGTTCTGTTCTGTTCTTATCTGATTATCCCTCTTTCTACATGGCAACAAGAAGACGAGGGAGGAAGGGAGGATGTACTTAATAATTTCTTACTGACGGCAGAACACACAAGTTGAACATTTGAGGCAGAAACCCCAGTAATTAATAGATGGTGATGTTCGTAATATCTTTTTAAAAAGTGCTAAATCAACAGTATGGGACAGCTCAACAGGGGAACCTCTACCTGGAAAGTAAAGAAACAGGTTTCGCAAGGGGAAACAGAGAGGTGGGTCCTTGAATTCATCAGTTGGCTTAACCCATGTGCTTGTCAGGATCTTAGTGGTCTCACTCTCTTGCGCTCTGAAATCCTTGATTGCTGACATCGCAGAACGTAAGAAAGAAACTCAGTACCATGACAATAGAAGGAAAAAGGACACACAGAAACTCTATTTTATGGAAAAAATGAAGCATGTAAAGCAAGGTAACATTGTAACTATTCTACTCTTTTTAGCCGGTCTGCAGCCTTAATCCTCGAAGATAAAGTAATCAATCTTACTATAGAAACTCAGGATATCAGGAAGAGCATATGGTAAACATGAATGATAAATATCCTACATGTTACACAAAGGGTGCAGTTGATATAGATATAGATGGGAGAAAGACCAATACAGTGCAGTTTGATATAAATGTTACACAAAGGGTGCAGTTGATATAGATGGGAGAAAGACCAATAGAATGCAAGTGCCGCTCAAAACACACACAGACAATATACAAGGAGTTCAATTTCTATTTAGTTAACGAAACCAGTAACTATTTTTTTAACTTCTCCTGACTCCTGAGGCAGAAAAAGCAATATCAATTAGACAGGGTATGGCTTGTCCTCCATTACAATGACGAGCCATAACTTTTTTTTTTATTTATGAAGTAAGGGATATCATTAATGGCATCAAGTAGATGCAAATAGTACAAAAGATAGTAAATGCAAAAGTGAGTTTGTTAGCTAAACTACAATGTGCCCTATACTAAAGATAAGGAGCTAATAAAGTACAAAGACTTACCAGTGGAGTTTACAGGAAAGAGATTACTCCAGCTATATAAAAATAAAAGACAAATAACCTTGAGAGTGTGATTAGGAGTTGATATTTCATCAAAACATCTTCGGTTCCTTTCTGTCCAGATACACCAAAAAATATAGGCAGGAATCATTTTCCAGATCTTCCTGATGAACCTACCAACTTTCCAAGAACTCCAGCATATGAAGGCATCCTTAATCCTCTCAGGCATGACCCAACTGAGTCCAAAAACTGAAAAGAACATGTTCCAGATATCTATAGCAACTGCACAATGTAATAAAAGATGACTGTTGGTTTCTATTTTCTGATGGCACATATAGCATCCGTTGACAATGTGTATGTTCCTTCTCTATAGACCATCTTCTTTATCACCCATCTTAGTCTGTCTGAAATTTGCTCATTGGTTATGCAGTTCCCCAATTTTTCAAGTAAGTCCAGTAGGTTCTTCAAGCTCCCAACTTGTAGGTTCCTTCTGAGTTGTGGGTTCCATGCATTGTCTACTCTATTTTGTGAGATAGTGGAGTCTGGATTACTGGAGATCGGGAAAATATTAGGATAATCAGTTTGCAAAGCTGAATTCCCCAGCCACTTGCCTTTCCAAAACTTTATGTTTGTGCCATTACCAACCTGGAACCTGCAGCTCTGGTAAAATTCATTCTACAGTTGGGTTATGTTCTTCCACAAGCCTACACCATGTGGAGCTCTACAAGTTTTGGTGCACCAATGGCTATGCACACCATGCTTTGCAGCCACCACATCCTTCCAAAGAGCAGGTGATTCCTGACCACATATCCAAAGCCATTTCATAAGCATGCATTTGCTGTGAATGGCTAGGTTTTATGCCCATACCACCAAGGGATATAGGCTGTGTGACTTTTGGCCATTTGACCAAACGAAACTTGTGTGTTTCGCCGTTACCTTCCCGAAGGAAATTCCTTCTAATCTTGTCCGGTTATTTTTTCACCTTGCCTGGGATGGGGAATAATGCCATAAAATATGTGGGAATGTTATCCAGAACCCTATTGATAAATGCGAGCCTGCCACCAATTGAGAGGTATTGCATCTGCCAAGTAGTCAACCTTTTTTTCAAAATTTTCCACTATACCATTCCAAATTTCAGTTGACCTGAATTTAGCACCAAGTGGTAGCCCAAGGTATGTTGTTGGAAAAGTATCAATGTTGCAACACAAGACGTTCTGGATAAAAGCTACAAGTGGTAGCCCAAGGTATGTTGTTGGAAAAGTACCAATTTTGCAACATAAGACGTTCGCCGGAGTCTCCAGATCTGAACATCATTAACTGGATAAATGTAGTTTTTCATCATATTAATGTGTAGCCCTAACAACGCCTAAAAAATAAGCAGTGCAAGATTTAAGAGTAGCACCTGGGACTCCTCTGCTCCACAAAAAATAAGGGTATGTAAGATTATAATTTCATTCCCTTGACTAGTGCCTACTTCAAAACCTTTTATCCATTGCAGGTCTCTTGCTTTTTCAAGCATTCTGCTTAACCCTTCCATAGCCAAAATAAAGGGAAAGGGGGAGAGGAGGTCTCCCGTCTCCCTGCCTGATACCTTTCTACCTTTTTGTGGAAGGAAAAAAACCCAACTGCGCTGGAGTTCACCAAGACCGAGTATTTCACCGTACTAATGTGAAATTTAATCCATTTGATCCATCTATCACCAAATCCCATCTTCTTTAGCATTGTGATGAGGAATTGCCAGTTGAGTTGATCAAAAGCCTTCTCTATGTCCAACTTACATAGGATGCCTGATTCACCTTTCTTCAGTTTCTAGTCAAGAACTTCGTTGGCAATTAAGGGTGCATCTGTGATTTGCATTTTGATGTCTAGAAATAAGTTTCCGAATCACTTTTTTCAATCTTTCAGCTAGTAATTTTATAGACACTGCCAATTAGGCCTATTGATCTATAATCCCTCAGCTCAATTGCTCCTTTCCATTTAGGAATTAAATCAATGAATGAGGGCTGAGGCATTGCAAGACTTAACCATATGACAGTGTTAATGAAAATGGTTGAGTGCCTGAATCAAATCTGCCTTGATGATTCCCCATGCCTTTTGGAAGGCCATTATATAGCCATACGGACCTGGTGCCTTGTCAGGTGCACATGATTGAATAATTGCTAGAATCTCTTCTTCAAAAGCTTTCTCCAGTTCTATCTTTTCTTATTCAGTGATACTTTCCAGATCTTCAATGTCTACAGTTGGTCTCATTTTAAGTATAGAGCTTTTGATAGAAGTCTACAATTTCCTCCTTAATCTGACCCCTCTCTTCAATGATTTCATTACCAACTTTGAGCTTGACAACGTAGGTGTTCCTTCCGTGAGAATTTGCCATTTTCCAAAAATACTTAGTGTTCTTGTCCCCTTCTTTAAGGCATAAACATCTAGATTTTTTCCTCCATGAGACCTCCTCAGTCTTAGCAAGCTATTGAAGTTCTAGTTTTAAATCTAGCAATTTGACGAGCCATACCTAATGCTATAGAGTATGCATTACCCAACAATTGAGGCTAATTTATTTGTATTGCATTTACTTATATATTATGTCAAGACATATATGATTAAGCAAATGAAATGTGTTCTTTCTAACAACTTACACTTTCAGATGAGAAGATCACACAGTTCATTGAACCATTATTCGTTGCGCAATAAGCAGCAACATTCAAAAAGAGAATATCGTTGCCGTGCATTTTCTAGTGACTGAAAGTTGTCAGATCTTAACTTCTTTTCATGAGTGCTGTGCAATATCCGACATCACCACAAAAACCTAGTATCTTCCGCTGAGCAAAATCCAATGAGTAACGCTGGTAATACAGATCTCACGCGCCAACAAGATCTCATTTTTCGAGGATGAGGCTTTGCTCTTGAGAATCAATTTCTCATTACAACTTGATCCATCTGGAGTTTTGCGGATTATTACAACTTGGAAGAACAAATGGTTGGACAGCATTATTCTAAAAGAGGTTCCCTAATCTTTTTTTGATCAAAATTGTTCCAGATTCAACAATTTCACAGAATAGAGTAGGTAGCTCCTAGGAATTAAGGAGGAATGTCCACGACTGTAAACTCTATTATCTACTGCAACTACTTTCAAAGCTAGAGAGATGCACAAATACTCAAGAAGTTGACAGATTGACATGAGGGAATTCAAGAGATGGCTTGTACACTGCTAAAGCAGGATAAAGCCATGCATGTGGCAACAATGCAATGATAGATAGGCCTGGAAGCTAATTTGGAGAACAAAACTACCCACAAAAATAATTTGCTTTAGTTGGACAGCATCAAAATGAGGCATATTTGACCCAGGATAACCTCTGTAGAAGGAACATTCAGCTTGTAAATAGATGTTACATGTGTCTTCTCAACTTAGAAAGCATCAGTCACCTTCTTCTCCAATCTAGAGTAGCAGCAGATCTTAGGAGCATGTTTCGCTCATGCCATATAAAGTAAAGGAAGCTTATAAAAGCTGGAAAGTTGATAAAACCATCAAGAACATATGGTGAATGGTTCCAGCAAGTACTTTTTGGTCTCTATGGACGGAAAGAAATCATAGATGTTTTGATGGTATCTCAACTCCAAATCGCCTTTGAAGCTACGTGTCTTATGAATCTGTTTAACTGGTGCAAGCTGTTCCCTGTAGATAACATTGACCATTTTTTGGATTTTTATGCTCCCTAGTGTTAGCCTAATTCTCATCTAATGGAGCTATCAGAATCACTTTTGTACTTTTTTCATCTTCTCGATGCCATTAATGAATATATTTACTTCATAAAAATAAAAGCATGCCGGATATAAAAGACGGAAACACAGCATACCTTTGTCTAGAATCACCATTTCTGCTTCCTTCCCATAATAGATTGAAGGACTCTTCGAACCTTTAAACATCACATAGCAGGCCGGCCTAGCAATCTAACAAAGGGAATAGTAAGTCAAATTCATAACTAATGAATGAATCCAGTGACAATCAGAACATGAGTAATGGAATAAAGATTGCAGAAACGCGAATATTAGGGCCAAGAGCAAATATCACCCAAAAGCAAATGTTTATTCTACGCATATGCAAAATTTAACTGTATGGAAGGCAACAAGCAATAAAGTAATACTCAAGACCCAAAAAAAAAAAGAAAAATACTCAAGACCCAAAAATCATGGACAAATTACAAGAAACAGAAGCCAGATATTAACCCAACACCAACCAACAAGTTTTTAATGAGGGAGCCGCAAACTTAACAATTAAGCACAATATTTCCAGTCCTGAACCATATCTAAAAGCGTGAACAAAAAGATAGATGACATGTACTTACCCCACAATACCAGTTGCATCTTCTAGCATAATGCCAATAAGCTCTAATGCCGATAAATTTCTAAGCCTAACTACCAGATAAGTGGTCCTTTGCACATTAAAGGAGATTAGCAGAGGCCTAACACAAAATTCGAACAACTTAACCAATACTGTTAATAAAATCAAAGTTTAATGACGAGGTTATGCTAAGTTCTGTACATTCATTTGGTCCACAATTTACTTTCTAAGAATGTTAAACAAGCTTTTGAAGCATTGTTCTTTAGTTTAAAATGTATATCGATTTTCATATTTTTGTCAGGGCTCAAGAGAGACTTATTAATCTTTCTCTCCCTGTTAAAAAACCAGTGTCATACATAACTCCATGACGGGACATGAAAAAAATGTTTCAATAACCTACCAAAAATCGAAAATTATTCCTTAACATAATAGAGTTTATCTTGCTTTCTTTAGGACATTAGCAAGGAAATATCGATGGACACACTTATACTAACAGAGACCACAAGTTAGCAAACCAATATAAGAAGGCTCAGGATCCAGGTACCACTTATAACAGAAGCTTCAGATCTCGGTTAATAGTCAGATATACACCCCCCTTCTGACTAAGTACAATATTTCAAAAGAAGGTCCAGCACTTTGAGACAGCTATGCTGTTGTATGACACTATAGTATGATAAAACAGATTGAAAATGATATTATGAACTGCACTAGTTGAGCAGCAAATTCTGCGAATATACCTCCAGAACATCCTTGTAAGATAGCAGAAGAGGAAAAGTAATGTTTTCCTTCAAGGTTCTCCCAAGCAGACGTGAGCATATATCACTGGAGCAAAGTGGGATCTTCTCAATAGCCTGGTAACCAATTATTTGAAGGAAAGGATATCTGCAACATTAGAAGAAAGCACAGATCTGTAAAAAGATGTTTATAAGAAAACTAAGACAAAAGAAGTTTGTGCAAGGATCTACTCTACCTCTGCTGGAGAAACTTTACTTTCTCAAGCATGCTAACAAAGTTTGCCTCGGTGATTGAAGAACCATCTAGGAATCCAGTTACGAGCACTAGGAAGATGCCATCTTTCAAAAATTTCTTATCCGGAATTCCATTTAACCAACAATGAGAAGGGCCTGCACATTTTGTTCAAATCATTCAGGAATAAAGTTCAGAGCAACGAACATGAGACAGCTGTGCACATCTATCCAGTTACAACCAGATAATGAAATATTTTGTAACACCAAAATTTAAGCAATAGACATGAAGTATTCAAAACATAATAAAGAATGATATTGATGGCTTAACCAAGAATTTCATGAACAACATTGTCATAATCCACTGCTTACATGCATTCCATTAATAACAAGTGGAGGAGACGAGGAATGACAGAGGCAAATTTGATATTCTTTCAGGTAGAAGTCTTATGATTTACTAAGAAGCAACCATCAATACATCCAGCAGAAAAAGAAAGCAAAAACATGATTTTGTTCTCTGCATTCATTTGATATAATCATGATGACGTCTTTAAATTGTTAAGACTGACTATAGGCCAATACTTTCACTTTTTTCCAAGATTTTTTATGTGATTATTCAAGACTCATTTCACTGATAAGATCAACAGAAGGGAAATGATTAACTCAACCAATGACAAGTTCGTCCGGTACAGAAGTCATTCATAGTCCACTTGTAGAAGTCTTGGGCACATCATACAGGAAAAGGAAGCTACGTAAAAATTTCCTCCAGCTCAGGTTATTTTATTCTTTCTTCATAAATAAGTTTCTTCAAGTTGGCTTATCAACTTAGTTTGTTGGAAATATCCATCAAATGTTTATATAACAATACCACCAAATCAATGAAATTTTCCCGAACTTATGACCTTTTGCCTGATAAAAATAGGTAAACATATTCCCACATGTGACCTCAGGATGTGGTTTCATCGTCACAATGTTCCTCAAAATAACTAAATCTCATTTACAAAGTAAGAGTAGCTCACCTTCAGGTTTATCAATAGCAGACTTAATGAAGGAAGGGAAATCGAGTTGTACAACAGGCTCTTCTGGCACTGCTTCTGATATAGTAGTTGAATACCTGAAAGAGACTGTCAAGTACAAGTGAAGACTACTACAACCTCCAAAATAGTAGCTTGAAAAACAAAACTCAAACCACTATATGGAGCAATAAAAACAAAAGATATAAAATTAATAGGTAAAAGTTCAAAACAAGAAAATAGTAAATGCAGCTGCCTTCAAATATACAAATCATGAACACGCTTTCTAGTGGAAACATTACATTATATAAGAAATTTCAAATTGGCAAATAGAAATTGTTACCTCTGATCCTGATGAAATATATATCCACACTTTGTATTGATGTCTGCACATGAATAATTCAAAAGAGGCGGAAGCAAATTGCTCTCCTTTACAACTAGTTTACACCTGTTTCCTGAGTCCAAAAATCAGAAATTCCTATTTATAAAGAGAAGAGTAAATAAAACATTAGCCAAATGTTGAACAAGTAAAATACCAGGAGAAATGAGAGGGAGAAGCCTATAAGATTCTTTTAGGCGTCTAACTCGAAGAGCCATAGCCATACTCTCTATAGTCTCCTCTTCTTTCTTGCTCTTCAAATTTCACTGCTTTCGCTTCCTCTATATAAACGGCGGGGAAAACTTGTGTATTTTAGCCTTTTAGGGCATTAAAATAAAATGTACTTAAACATATTAGTGATATATAAATTTCGTTTATTGGTGAAAAGAAATGACAAAACATTTGCTAATGTTTTTTCTCCAATGGTGAAATCCTTCACCGATCGATCTCCAACCCAATCAAAAAGAATTGGAAAGGATTAAACAATTATTCATTTTAATATTAAAATAAAAATAAATATAAAAAATTGAAATTTGAAACCACTAGTTTTAAGTTCGATTGCACTGCCCCTCTTAATTTTCTCCTTCTCAATCATCTGGATAATTGTTTTTTTTTTTTTTTTCAAAAATGAAAATCAACACCTTCAACTCCACAAACATATAAGTTCATCCTTTGGACCATTAAATTTTACGTTATAGCCAGTTAACTGGTCAATAAAAATAGCTAGCGTTTACCAAGTCAACGAAAAATAGCCACCATTTTACTGCAATAGAGACCGGTCCAGCATAATATACTGGAGTTCGGTGCACTTGTGTATGGACTCCAGCATATTATGTCGGACCGGTATACTTTTCTGGCTCCAGTATAATATACTGGAGACTGGAGCATTGGTGCTCCAAACTCCAGTATATTATACTGGACCATTATACTTGCTGGAACTCCATCATATTATGCTGGAGTTCCAGCATACTATCCTAGAACTCCAGTATAATATGTTGGAGTACCAGCATACTATCCTAGAACTCCAGTATACTTATGTTGGAGTTCAAGTATACTTATGTTGGAACTCCAGCATAATATACTGGAGTATTTTTCGGGTTTTGACTAGTATTTTCGCTCAGATTTATCTTTACATAAAAAGTAGCTAAATTTCGATTACTTTTGAAATTGGGCTATTTTTGAACGACTTGTTGTAAATCTTGCCATTTTTAAAAATCTCCCTGCAAAATTAAGGTTAAGGCCCTTTAATGTGTTCATAAAGGTCCTAGGCCCAATGCATGGGTGGAAGGAACTATAGGAATGTGCCAAAATACTAAGAAGTTTACAATTACTTAGCTATTTTAATCATTTAATTAATTTTTGCCAAATGATATATAACATTCAAAATACCGGAAAAAAAAAGATTTTTCTCAATGAATATTGTTGAAATCCATTGAAACATAGAGACGAAGAAATATACAAAATCATAAGGAGATTGAGGGTGATTTGAGCTAATTTGAAGTCACAATTCATAGTTGAAATCGAGTTAACTATTTTATCTGGAAATACATCTCGGACCCATGTATATATCATCTACTAATACATGACCAATTAATGTTTGGATAAAAATCCTTTCCGGCATCATCCCATTCCGAGGACTCACAGAAATACCCCGGGCGGTGCCACAATCCGTTTGACGTACAACAATATGTTGAACTACTTCAACAAGTCTGCGAGTGAGATATCCAGCGTCTGATGTTCGTATAGTAGTATCCACAACTCCTTTACGGGCTCCGTAGCAAGAAATGATGTATTCTGTTAAAGAAAGTCCTTTACGACAAATATATCGCACACACTGGTATATACAAGTATACATGAGATACACAAGGGATATACATGGATACATCAAGGATATATAGGGAATATACTTCTCGACTTCCTCTATGTACATCGTCTACTTCGAATTTGCAATTCAGATTACCAATTTTTTGTCACGCCATCTAAAAATTGATATTCAAACTCCTTAATATGTAGTACTTGATCTATTTCAATAACACACAGTCAAAAAATTAAATTTTGGAAACTAGCCCCCTTCGTTTGTTGTGGGTCGCGTCTCACCGCAGACACTGAATGAATGAAATGAGTTCAAACTCAAGCTTAAGCAAGCTTCAATTGCTTTTAATTGAGTTTTAGCTCATATTCTTTACTTTTAAATAAACCAAATAATGTTATATGGATGAAATTAACTCCCAAAGAAGTATTCAATGACTCGGTCCTCGTCACTTTTCTAATCGATAGGAAGCATCTAGGTTAATATTTGTGTAAATTAGCAAAAAACGGGTGAATGTTCATAAAGTAAATACGTGACAGTAAAGACACGTAGGAGAAAAGTTACCAAATAACTGACGTCAGATCTGTCACAACCCGAATTTCTCACCCTCGGCGGTCGTAATGGCGCCTACTCGTAGAAATTAGGCAAGCCACGAAATATAAAAATTTTAACTCATTCATTTCAATCCTTTTTAACTACTTAAATTTACAGGTGATCAACATTAAAATAATAGCGGAAGTCTTAGTCAAATTAAATACAAAAATTAGTGCAAGAATGCCAATATATGCCTCTAGCTAGGAATGTCAAAATATTCATGGACTGTCTATGAGTGTTACATACAATGTCTGGAAAAGAAAATACAGTCTGTCTCGGAAACAAGTAAACAGAACATATAAATAGATAGAACAGAACGCCGGTCGAGCTGACGCCTGCAGGACTACCTCGGGCTCTCTAGCTGGACTGACGGCTGGCTCCCCAAGTGCTACTGCCCAAATGTTGCTCTGGTATCTGCACATAGTGCAGAGTGTAGCATCAGCACAACCGACTCCATGTGCTGGTAAGTGTCTGGCCTAACCCCGGCGAGGTAGTGATGAATCTAGGACCAGACTCCAGATAAACTTGTGCAGTTATATACTATACATCGGAAAATAATAGGAATATACAATTTAAATGGGAGGGGAGTCCATGCTACGAAAAAAATGTCAAATCCAGCAGGAACTAAAGAGAAATATGAGAGAACAACTCATAATCTACAACAAACCATAAAAAAATTGTTGTGGCGCGCAACCCGATCACATATCATTTAACACTGTTGCGACGTGCAACCCGATCCAATATAACATTTGTTGCGGCGTGCAACTCGATCCATATTTAGTATTGTTGCGGTGTGCAACCTGATCCATATTTGATATTGTTGCAGCGTGCAACCCGATCCATATTTAATATTGTTGTGGCGCGCAACCTGATCCATATATAGCATTGTTGCGGCGTGCAACCCGATCCATATATATATATATATATATAATATCAACAACAACCATACCAAGTGTCCCGGCAAGGGATCATCGATAACTACACTATCCCGGCAAGGGATTCAACATTAAAAGTAAATACGTCCCGGCAAGGGAGAATCAGCTATAAACAATCTTAACTCAACTTCTTCTCATATCAGATAACACCAATACCCAATCATAAGTACTTTCTATGAAAACAAACTTAATCCTTGCTCAATATCGAGAATTATCAATTAAAGCATCCGTAGTATCATTTAAGAACATAACAAATTGCAATTTAACACTCACAGTCATACTCAACACCAACGTATAGATACTAGTCACCATGCCTATACGTCGTACTCAGCAAGAAACAAATAGCAAATAGGACACAACTCATAATCCTTCAAGCTAAGGTTAGACTGAACACTTATCTCGAACTTTCACGACCAACTCAATCCTCAAATACCGCATTTCCTTTCGAATTCGGCTCCAAATCAATAGTATCTATACATAATCGACCTAATAACATCAATAAATGCTAAGCAATCCAATTCCAATACTTAATTATAGCTTTCTAATCATTCTTCCCAAAAAGTCAAAAATTGACCCCGGACCTACTTGGTTAAAATACGAGGTTCGGACTAAAACCTGATCACTCATTCACCCACGAGCCCGAATATATAATTTGTTTCAAAATTTGACCCCAAAACGAAGTCTAAATCACAAATATATATAAAAAACCTAACTCTACCGAAATCCCTAATTTTCTACCCTTAATCACATGATTTAAGCCAGGAAATCTAATGTTTCTTAATAAAAATTGAAAAAAATGAGTCTAAGATTACATACCTATGAATTGGTGGTGAAATCCACTTTCAAATATCACCCAATTTGGAGTTGAAAAGAAGAAGTTATGAATTTTTGGTGAAATCCCGTGATGGCTATTGCTTTGGTCTTTTAAAATAAATGGGTGAATTTACTAATTGCGGTCGCGATGAGTTAGGCCTGTTAGGCCTAACTTCGCGGAGAAGAAACTCCTCGAGCCCTTGCGTTCGCGTCCAACTGGTGGCATTCGCGTAGGGTATAGCACCCCTCCCCCTGCCAAGGCTATTAGCATTCGCGTTCGCGTGGCCTGGATCGTGTTCGTGAAGGGAAGACCCCCAACGCCTCGCGTTCGCGACCTGGGTTACGCGTTCGCGTAGAAGGAATTTTCTTCAGCAAAAATTAACACATCGCGTTCGCGTGGGTCCTCCATCGAGCGCGAAGAAGAAAAAACCAGAATTCCAACAGCTGAAAACCTGCAACTTTTTAATAGTTTAAAACCTTTCGAAACACATCCGAAACTCACCCGAGCTCTCGGGGCTCCTAACCAAACATACGTACTAACTCAAGAACACTATATGAACTTATCCGTGCGATCAAATCGATAAATTAACATCATTAACATTGAATTAAACCTCAAAATCATTGAATTATTTCAAACTTCTTAAAACATCAAATTTTGCAATTTAGGTCAGAATCACGTCAAACGGATTCCGTTTCTTGCCAAACTTCACAGAATTATCTTAAACCACATGTAATACCTGTACCGAGCACCGAAACCAAAATACGGGCCCGATACCAAATGTTCTGATTAAAATTTATTTCCAAATTCTTTAAATAAATTTAGAAAATAATTTTATTTAAAAATTTATTTCTCGTGCTTGGGAGCTTGGAGTTTGATTCCGGGCATACGTCCAAGTTCCATATTTTTCTACGAACCCTCCGGGACCGTCACATTACAGGTCCAGGTTCGTTTACCTAAAATGTTGACCGGAGTCAAATTAACTCATTTTATAGTCAAAATTTATCATTTTCACAAATTTTCTCATTTAAGCTTTCCGGCTATGCGCCCGGACTGCGCACGCAAATTGAGGCGATGCTAAAAGAGGCTTTTAAGGCCTCAGAACACAGAATTCAATTTAAAATCAAGTGATGACCTTTTGGGTCATCACATTCTCCACCTCTAAAACAATTGTTCGTCCTCGAACAAACATAAGAAGGAAGTACTTGAGTAGGGGAAAAGATGGGGATAACGGCTCTACATATCGGACTCGGACTCCCAGGTCGATGCCTTACGAGGCTGACCTATCCGCTGAATATGAACAGAAGAAAAACTCTTCGACCTCAACTGACGAACCTGCCAGTCTAGAATAGCCACCGGCTCCTCCTCATTAGACAAGTCCTTGTCCAACTGGACAGTGCTGAAATCTAACACATGGGATGGATCGTCGTGATACCTCCGAAGCATGGACACATGAAATACTGGATGCACAGTTGATAAGTTCGGCGGCAAGGCAAGTCTATAAGCCACCTCTCTCACTCGATCAAGAATCTCAAATGGGCCAATGAACCTAGGGCTAAGCTTGCCCTTTTTCCCAAATCTCATCACGCCCTTCATAGGCAACACTCGAAGCAATACCCGCTCTCCGACCATGAAAGCCAAATCTCGAACCTTGCGGTTGGCATAACTCTTTTGCTTGGACTGAGCTGTACGAAGCTTATCCTGAATGATCCTGACCTTGTCCAAGGCATCCTGAACCAGATCCGTACCCAACAACCGAGCCTCTCCCGGCTCAAACCATCCAACCGGAGATCGACACCGCCTACCATATAAAGCCTCATAAGGAGCCATCTGGATACTCGACTGGTAGTTGTTGTTGTAGACAAACTCCGCTAAAGGCAAAAACTAATCCCACAAGCCTCCAAAGTCAATGACACAAGCTTGGAGCATATCCTCTAAAATCTGAATAGTCCGATCGGACTGCCCATCCGTCTGGGGATGAAATTTTGTGCTCAACTCAACCCGTGTGCCCAACTCTCACTGAACTGCTCTCCATAAATGCGAAGTAAATTGCGTACCTCGGTCCGAAATGATAGACACGGGCACACCATGAAGGCGAACAATCTCCTAGATATGGATCTCAGCAAACCTCTCAGAAGAATATGAGATTGCCACAGGAATGAAATGCGCTGACTTGGTCAGCCTATCAACAATTACCCATACTGCGTCGAACTTCTTCCGAGTTTGTGGGAGTCCAACAACAAAATCCATAGTGATCTGCTCCCATTTCCACTCGGGAAGCTCAATTCTCTAAAATGAACCACCGGTCCTCTGATGCTCGTACTTAACCTGCTGACAATTCAAACACCAAGCCATATATGCGACGATCGCCTTCTTCATTCTCCACCACCAATAATGTTACCGCAAATCCTGATACATCTTCGCGGCGCCTAGATGAATAGAGTACCGGGAGCTATGGGCCCTGGATGAATAGAGTACCGGGAGCTATGGGCCTCCTTTAAAATCAACTCTCAAAGTCCATCCACATTGGGCACACAAACTCAACCCTGCAATCTCAAGACTCCATCATCACCTAAGGTAACCTACTTGGCACCTCCGTGCTGCACCGTGTCTCTAATGATACACAAATGGGGATCATCATACTGCCAATCATGGATACACTCCAATAAAGAAGAACGAGCGACCGTACAAGCTAACATACGATTGGGCTTAGAAACATCCAGCCTCACGAATTGATTGGCCAAAGCCTGAACATCCAAAGCAAGCGGTCTCTCACCGACCGGAATATAAGCAAGATTTCCCATACTGGCTGACTTCCTACTCAAAGCATCGGCCACCACATTGGCCTTTCCCGGGTGATATAAGATGGTGATATCATAGTATTTCAACAACTCCAACCATCTCATCTGCCTCAAATTCAACTCCCTTTGCTTGAATAAATACTGAAGACTCTTCTGATCTGTGAACACCTCATATACCACGCCATACAGATAGTGCCTCCAAATCTTTAATGCGTGAACGATGGATGCCAACTCCAAATCATGAACCAGATAGTTCTTCTCATAAATCTTCAACTGTTGTGAAGCATAGGCAATGACCTTGCCATCCTACATCAACACTGCACCAAATCCAATACAAGAAGCATCACAATAAACTGTATAAGGCCCTGAACCTGTGGGCAAAACCAACACCGGTGCCATAGTCAGAGTTGTCTTGAGCTTCTGAAAGCTCATCTCATACTCATTCGACCATCTCAACTGGGCACCCTTATGGGTCAACCTGGTCATCGGGGCTGGAATAGATGAAAACCCCTCCATGAACCGACGATAGTAGCCTGCCAATCCCAAGAAACTCCGAATCTCTGTAGCTGATGCTGGTCTAGGCTAGTTCTTGACTGCCTCAATCTTCTTCGGATCAACCTGAATATCCTCTACTGATACAACATGACCCAGAAATGCAACTGAACTCAACCAGAACTCACACTTTGAGAACTTAGCATATAACTGACTGTCCCTCAGAGTCTGAAGAACCACTCTAAGGTGCTGCTCGTGCTCCTTCTAGCTACGAGAATATATCAATATATCATCAATGAAGACTATTACGAACAAATCCAAATAAGGCATGAACACTCGGTTAATCAAATCCATAAAAGCAGCTAGGGCGTTTGTCAACCCGAATGACATCAGCAAGAACTCATAATGCCCTTACCGAGTACGGAAAGCTGTCTTAGGGACATTAGATACCCCAATCCTCAACTGTTGATAGCCAGATCTCAAGTCAATCTTTGAAAATACCTTGGAAACTGTGAAGTTGATCGAACAAATCATCAATCCTCGGCAGCAGATACTTATTCTTGATTGTAACCTTGTTCAATTACCGGTAATCAATACACATTCTCATTGACCCATCCTTCTTCTTAACAAACAACACCGGTGCACCCCAAGGGGAAACAATGGGTCTAATGAAACCTTCTCAAGCAAGTCCTGCAACTGCTCCTTTAACTTTTTCAACTCAGACGGGACCATGCGATACGACGGAATAAAAATAGGCTGAGTGCCCGGAGCCAAATCAATGCAAAAGTCAATATCCTAGTCGGGTGGCATACCTGACAGGTCTGAAGGAAATACCTCAAGAAACTCCCGAACAACAAGTACAGAATCAATAGAAGGGACCTCAACACTAGAATCACGAACATAAGCCAAATAAGCCAAACAGCCCTTCTCGACCATACGTCGAGCCTTCACATAAGTGGTAACACTACGGGTAGAATGACCAGGAGTCCCTCTCTACTCTAAACGAGGCAAATTCGGTAAGGCTAAGGTCACAGTCTTGGCATGACAGTCCAAGATAGCATGGTAAGGTGATAACCAATCCATCCCCAATATAACATCAAAATCAACCATGTCCAGAAGCAATAAATATACACGATTCTCAAGACCACCAATCACCATAATACAAGAATGATGGACTCGATCTACCACAATAGAATCACCCACCGCTGTAGACACATATACAGGGGCACTCAAGGAATTACTAGGCATGACCAAATACGGTGCAAAATAAGATGACACATAAGAGTAGGTAGACCCTGGATCAAATAAACCTGAAGCATCTATATCACAAACCAGAACAGTACCTATGATAACTATATCGGAAGCCTCAACCTCAAGCCTGGCTGGAAGAGCATAACATCAGGGTTGGGCCCCACCACCCTATTCTACCTCTCTAGGATGACCTGCAGCTGGCTGGCCTCCATCTCTAGCAGTCTGAGCTCCACCTCTAGTACCTCTACCTCCACCTCTAGCACATCTACCCCCATATTTAGCTGGCAGGGCGGCCTGTGGAACACCTGGTGCCTGAACCATAGCACGGGAACCCTGCTGCGACTGAGTACCCACCAACCTCGGATAAGCCCTCCTGATATGACCATACTCACCACACTCATAGAATCCATCCTAGTGCTGCGGCTGAGGAAACTAAGACTGACCTTGGCGACTTGAATGACCACCCCGAAAACTCTGGAGCAGCGGTGCACTGATAGAAGCTGGTGGTGCACTATAGGACTGATGATTAGAATACTGCATCTGAGAACCACGGCCACCCGAAGCATCATGAGAAACCTGGAGTGCTGAATGAAAAGGCCTAGGAGGATGGCCTCTACCATACAAATCCATGCCTCCAGACGAGGCACCACTAAATCTGCCTGACTGACGGGGTCTCTTGTATGCCCTATGACCACCCCCCTGTGATAAAACCATCTAAACTCTCCGGGCCACATTGGCCGCCTCCTATAAGGATATCTCACTCCTAATCTCTATAGCCATCTGAAGATGAATCGGCTGAATGAGTCCATCAATGAACCATCTCACTCTCTCCCTCTCGGTGGGGAGTATGATAAGAGCATGGCGGGCCAAATTAATGAATCTGGTCTCGTACTGGGTAACAATCATGGAACCCTGTCGGAGGCTCTCAAACTGCCTCTGATAGGCCTCTCTCTGTGTATAGGGAGAAACTTCTCCATAAATAGCTGCGTGAACTGCTCCCAGGTCAAGGCTGGAGATCTGGCTGGTCTAGCCAAGCAATAATCTATCTACCAAGTCTTGGCGGATCCAGACAAGCAAAATGTGGAAAAATCAACCTCGTTGGTCTCAACTATCTCCATGTTCCTAAGAACCTCGTGACAACTGTCTAGATAATCCTGGGGATCCTCAGTAGATGCACCGCTGAAATTAGTAGTAAAGAGCTTGGTGAACCTGTACAATCTCCACAAAGCATCAAAATACATAGCTACACCATCACCGGTCTGAGCTACCACACCCGGTTGAACTGCTCTAACTGGCTGAGCCACTAGAGTCTAAAACTGGGGAGCTACCTACTCCGGAGTGCGAGTAGTAGGAGTCTGGCGAAATACTTTCAGTCATTAGATAAATCGGGCGCCCACCTATATAACGAGCGGAATACTTTCAGTCATTAGATAAATCGGGCGCCCACCTGTATAACGAGCGGAATACTTTCAGTCATTAGATAAATCGGGCGCCCACCTGTATAACGAGCGGAATACTTTC